>OY821520.1:24156896-24249396 GCA_963682025.1 Cordilura impudica
TTAATTTAATTTAATTTAATTTAATTTAATTTAATTTAATTTAATTTAATTTAATTTAATTTAATTTAATTTAATTTAATTTAATTTAATTTAATTTAATTTAATTTAATTTAATTTAATTTAATTTAATTTAATTTAATTTAATTTAATTTAATTTAATTTAATTTAATTTAATTTAATTTAATTTAATTTAATTTAATTTAATTTAATTTAATTTAATTTAATTTAATTTAATTTAATTTAATTTAATTTAATTTAATTTAATTTAATTTAATTTAATTTAATTTAATTTAATTTAATTTAATTTAATTTAATTTAATTTAATTTAATTTAATTTAATTTAATTTAATTTAATTTAATTTAATTTAATTTAATTTAATTTAATTTAATTTAATTTAATTTAATTTAATTTAATTTAATTTAATTTAATTTAATTTAATTTAATTTAATTTAATTTAATTTAATTTAATTTAATTTAATTTAATTTAATTTAATTTAATTTAATTTAATTTAATTTAATTTAATTTAATTTAATTTAATTTAATTTAATTTAATTTAATTTAATTTAATTTAATTTAATTTAATTTAATTTAATTTAATTTAATTTAATTTAATTTAATTTAATTTAATTTAATTTAATTTAATTTAATTTAATTTAATTTAATTTAATTTAATTTAATTTAATTTAATTTAATTTAATTTAATTTAATTTAATTTAATTTAATTTAATTTAATTTAATTTAATTTAATTTAATTTAATTTAATTTAATTTAATTTAATTTAATTTAATTTAATTTAATTTAATTTAATTTAATTTAATTTAATTTAATTTAATTTAATTTAATTTAATTTAATTTAATTTAATTTAATTTAATTTAATTTAATTTAATTTAATTTAATTTAATTTAATTTAATTTAATTTAATTTAATTTAATTTAATTTAATTTAATTTAATTTAATTTAATTTAATTTAATTTAATTTAATTTAATTTAATTTAATTTAATTTAATTTAATTTAATTTAATTTAATTTAATTTAATTTAATTTAATTTAATTTAATTTAATTTAATTTAATTTAATTTAATTTAATTTAATTTAATTTAATTTAATTTAATTTAATTTAATTTAATTTAATTTAATTTAATTTAATTTAATTTAATTTAATTTAATTTAATTTAATTTAATTTAATTTAATTTAATTTAATTTAATTTAATTTAATTTAATTTAATTTAATTTAATTTAATTTAATTTAATTTAATTTAATTTAATTTAATTTAATTTAATTTAATTTAATTTAATTTAATTTAATTTAATTTAATTTAATTTAATTTAATTTAATTTAATTTAATTTAATTTAATTTAATTTAATTTAATTTAATTTAATTTAATTTAATTTAATTTAATTTAATTTAATTTAATTTAATTTAATTTAATTTAATTTAATTTAATTTAATTTAATTTAATTTAATTTAATTTAATTTAATTTAATTTAATTTAATTTAATTTAATTTAATTTAATTTAATTTAATTTAATTTAATTTAATTTAATTTAATTTAATTTAATTTAATTTAATTTAATTTAATTTAATTTAATTTAATTTAATTTAATTTAATTTAATTTAATTTAATTTAATTTAATTTAATTTAATTTAATTTAATTTAATTTAATTTAATTTAATTTAATTTAATTTAATTTAATTTAATTTAATTTAATTTAATTTAATTTAATTTAATTTAATTTAATTTAATTTAATTTAATTTAATTTAATTTAATTTAATTTAATTTAATTTAATTTAATTTAATTTAATTTAATTTAATTTAATTTAATTTAATTTAATTTAATTTAATTTAATTTAATTTAATTTAATTTAATTTAATTTAATTTAATTTAATTTAATTTAATTTAATTTAATTTAATTTAATTTAATTTAATTTAATTTAATTTAATTTAATTTAATTTAATTTAATTTAATTTAATTTAATTTAATTTAATTTAATTTAATTTAATTTAATTTAATTTAATTTAATTTAATTTAATTTAATTTAATTTAATTTAATTTAATTTAATTTAATTTAATTTAATTTAATTTAATTTAATTTAATTTAATTTAATTTAATTTAATTTAATTTAATTTAATTTAATTTAATTTAATTTAATTTAATTTAATTTAATTTAATTTAATTTAATTTAATTTAATTTAATTTAATTTAATTTAATTTAATTTAATTTAATTTAATTTAATTTAATTTAATTTAATTTAATTTAATTTAATTTAATTTAATTTAATTTAATTTAATTTAATTTAATTTAATTTAATTTAATTTAATTTAATTTAATTTAATTTAATTTAATTTAATTTAATTTAATTTAATTTAATTTAATTTAATTTAATTTAATTTAATTTAATTTAATTTAATTTAATTTAATTTAATTTAATTTAATTTAATTTAATTTAATTTAATTTAATTTAATTTAATTTAATTTAATTTAATTTAATTTAATTTAATTTAATTTAATTTAATTTAATTTAATTTAATTTAATTTAATTTAATTTAATTTAATTTAATTTAATTTAATTTAATTTAATTTAATTTAATTTAATTTAATTTAATTTAATTTAATTTAATTTAATTTAATTTAATTTAATTTAATTTAATTTAATTTAATTTAATTTAATTTAATTTAATTTAATTTAATTTAATTTAATTTAATTTAATTTAATTTAATTTAATTTAATTTAATTTAATTTAATTTAATTTAATTTAATTTAATTTAATTTAATTTAATTTAATTTAATTTAATTTAATTTAATTTAATTTAATTTAATTTAATTTAATTTAATTTAATTTAATTTAATTTAATTTAATTTAATTTAATTTAATTTAATTTAATTTAATTTAATTTAATTTAATTTAATTTAATTTAATTTAATTTAATTTAATTTAATTTAATTTAATTTAATTTAATTTAATTTAATTTAATTTAATTTAATTTAATTTAATTTAATTTAATTTAATTTAATTTAATTTAATTTAATTTAATTTAATTTAATTTAATTTAATTTAATTTAATTTAATTTAATTTAATTTAATTTAATTTAATTTAATTTAATTTAATTTAATTTAATTTAATTTAATTTAATTTAATTTAATTTAATTTAATTTAATTTAATTTAATTTAATTTAATTTAATTTAATTTAATTTAATTTAATTTAATTTAATTTAATTTAATTTAATTTAATTTAATTTAATTTAATTTAATTTAATTTAATTTAATTTAATTTAATTTAATTTAATTTAATTTAATTTAATTTAATTTAATTTAATTTAATTTAATTTAATTTAATTTAATTTAATTTAATTTAATTTAATTTAATTTAATTTAATTTAATTTAATTTAATTTAATTTAATTTAATTTAATTTAATTTAATTTAATTTAATTTAATTTAATTTAATTTAATTTAATTTAATTTAATTTAATTTAATTTAATTTAATTTAATTTAATTTAATTTAATTTAATTTAATTTAATTTAATTTAATTTAATTTAATTTAATTTAATTTAATTTAATTTAATTTAATTTAATTTAATTTAATTTAATTTAATTTAATTTAATTTAATTTAATTTAATTTAATTTAATTTAATTTAATTTAATTTAATTTAATTTAATTTAATTTAATTTAATTTAATTTAATTTAATTTAATTTAATTTAATTTAATTTAATTTAATTTAATTTAATTTAATTTAATTTAATTTAATTTAATTTAATTTAATTTAATTTAATTTAATTTAATTTAATTTAATTTAATTTAATTTAATTTAATTTAATTTAATTTAATTTAATTTAATTTAATTTAATTTAATTTAATTTAATTTAATTTAATTTAATTTAATTTAATTTAATTTAATTTAATTTAATTTAATTTAATTTAATTTAATTTAATTTAATTTAATTTAATTTAATTTAATTTAATTTAATTTAATTTAATTTAATTTAATTTAATTTAATTTAATTTAATTTAATTTAATTTAATTTAATTTAATTTAATTTGAATTTAATTTAATTTAATTTAATTTAATTTAATTTGAATTTAATTTAATTTAATTTAATTTAATTTAATTTAATTTAATTTAATTTAATTTAATTTAATTTAATTTAATTTAATTTAATTTAATTTATTTTAATTTATTTTTTTTTATTTAATTTAATTTAATTTACATAATTTAATTTACATAATTTAATTTAATTTAATCTTATATATTAATCCTAAATATTAAAATCTTATATATTAAAAGAATTTATGAATAAACTTTACATTCAAGATTTTTTTCAATATTTTTCTTCTCTCAAACCTCTATAACTAGAGTTCTGATTAACGTAGGCTGTTGATATGGGTCTAAGAACACTCAGTGGATCAAACTCCTTCTTTTAACTGCTATTAACTGCTTAAATTCGTTGGGTTTGAGGAAAGTTATGCGTGGAGAATCAACTTTACTTTTACTGTACGTTAACTTATCTTGGCATATATTGGCATTACTGTATGTTAACTTCTCTTGGCAAATTTTGGTATTATATTATAAAAATTAATATAATATAATATAATGCTGCGGAGCAGCAGGGGTCCTCTAGTTTAATTTAATTTAGTTTAATTTCATTTAAGTCAAGTTAATTTAATTGATTTTAATATAATTTAATTTAGTTTAATTTAATTTAAGTTAATTTAATTTAAGTTAATTTAGTTTAGTTTACTTTAATTTAAATTGATTTAATTTAAAGTAATTTCATTTTTATTTTTTATTTATAAAAATATATAACAGTTTAACCGAGCTACAGTATTAAAATGTACCACCATTTAAAAGTTCCACTTATTTCACGATTTCAAAGACTAGATATTCTCAAAATAAAAATTTTCTGCTGATTGGCCCATTGTGCCAGAAATAACGAGCACAGCCAGAATTGGAATTATTTGGGGAATACCTTAGCTCAGCAGTTTTATTGGTTAATTTTTCGTTGAACAGCAGAAAGTATTAAAGAGATTACAAAGTCATTAAGGGCCAGTTTCTGGCTTGTTTGAAAGCAATTCCAATAAATTATTATTTACAAGCGTCAAATGTAAACATCAATGATTTTTTTTAAATAACGGTAGAAGGTCAAAAACTAAAGCAAAAACTATTTTTAACGAAGTTCTGTGATTCTATG
This sequence comes from Cordilura impudica, assembly GCA_963682025.1. NCBI lineage: Eukaryota > Metazoa > Arthropoda > Insecta > Diptera > Scathophagidae > Cordilura > Cordilura impudica. The sequence goes on from OY821520.1 coordinate 24,162,103, forward strand.
TAATCTTTTGGCAATTGAAGGATTTTTGATTATGAATAAATTACAAGAAAAATAAATAAAAAAAATAACAATAAATATTTAAATAGTTTTGTAGTGCCCATTATATACGATAATCTGTAATTTTGGCAACAGTATTTTTGCATGTATGCGGAGGAATAAGCAATGAAACGAGTTAAAATATATATACATACAATGTACATATACAACAACGTTGCTCTATAAATTTTTCTGATATCACATAAAAAAATATCTAAATAAATGACATCTCGTTCGTTTTTTTTTTAATCTGTTTTTGAAAATAACAATAAATTGAAATAAATAATTCAAAATGTGTGTATGATGCTGCCACATCTTTAATATGCCAAGTTTTATTTGAGTTTTTTTTTTTTTTTTTTTTTTTTTTTTTTTTAAATTTTATATGGAAATAGAATTAAAAAAAAAAACAAATATGGCGGCCAGGAGAATAGAAAAAATAAAATATAAAGTTAATAATAATAATGGATTAGAGAACTCATAAATAGTTTCATTTTTGGTCATAATTCAACCATGATTTAAAAAATAAAATATAGGATAAATAAATATTTTTTAATAAAAAAAAATTAAATATATTTAATACCACTTTCAAAACACATTCATATGCCAGATGAATGTACTATATTAGTATAGTAAAATACCCAAAAAAGGGCTACTGTACCTGCGTAGGTACAGTAAAATTTCATGCCCGTTTTAAGTTTTAATTCTTTTGGCCAACACCGTTTGGAATAAGACGTTAAAAAAAGTGTAAAATTTCTTCCGATCTAAATTCTGAGTTCGCCTGTCCCCAAACAGAATATTAAGTAACAATTTTTCGTAGAATAATTTAACACTATCTCTAATTTAATTTTAGTAATTTTAGTCATTTCTTAAGAAATACAAAAAAAAAAAAAACTATAAAGGGTTAAAATGTTGTGTGAACTTGTTCTATGAGAAAGCTTAAGAAAAGTGAAGATTTCTCCAATAGTTAATAATGATGAATTAGCTGCTTGGTTCACTGTCAAGACAGTAATTAAGGACTTTTTGGGCAAAAATCATTCCTCAAATGTACGAAGTTTTAGTCACTTTCCAAAATTTGTGTAAATATGTCTTTAAAAATCCACTATTTACATCACCTCATGGACTATTTTAGTAAACAATTAGCCAATTAATTGTACGAGCAAGGCGAGCGTTATCAAGAAATCGCTATGCCTTTTGAAACGAGGTAATATTATTGACTATTTTTTCACTAAACTTACATTTTAAATATTAAAAAATTACAGATATAAAGGACATAATTCCCCCAAGAGCCATTCTGGGAGAAATATGTTGGTGGAGTAAGCACATATTCCAGGAAAAGTAAGGATCCCAGTCCCAGATATTGTTTGTGATTCAGATACTGATGATAGTAGTGATGAATAAAATAAATTTATAACTAAATCGTTATTGAAAACAATCGCAATTTGTATCTAAAACTAAATAAAAATAAACCTGTAAATTAATAACATTAAAAAGCGGAACATTATAATCCTTCAAATTCCTTAGTTTCAACTTTTGCCAAATTTAAAAAGAAAATAAAAACAAATAAGAAAATTATAGTCGGTTTAGACCGACCATATGACCCTAGAGACCCTACCTTTCGGTCCAACTAATTCGATATAGAAAATAAGCATAAACAAATTTTGAATGGCTTTGTTATTAATTTTTTTGCTGCAAGTATGAAAAACTTCATATCGGGTGCTATATTTATATGGGTACTAGGTCGAAAAATAGACCGATTTTGACCATATTCGGTAAAGTCACTTATATTTTGGAAAACTATATACAAACCAAATTTCAGAAAAATCTGTGCAATGTTTTTGTTTTTTTTATAGATTTAAGTGAATATCGGGAAGCAGCTTATATGGGATATATGACTAAGAATTGTCCTATAGGGATTATTTTTGGACTACTGATTAACGGATATAATAAACACATACAAACCCAATTTGACTGAGATCTATGTTATAATATGGATCTTATGGCACTTCATGTCGGTTTCATAGGGGTCATTTGTATGGGGGCTAGGTCTGAACATGGACCAAATTTCACCAATTTCAATAGCGTTCATCCTATGGCCGATGAAAGCTTACATACCAAATTTCATCAAAATATATTCATATTTGCGACCTGTAGTTTGATTACAAGCTTTACATGGACACACAGACGGACGGACGGAAGGACGGACATTGCTAAATCGACTCAGAAAGTGATTCTGAGTCGATCGGTATAATAAAAGATGGGTCTAGGTCAAATATTTTTGGTAGTTACAAACAGCAGCACAAAGTCATTATACCCTATACCACTATGTGGTACCCTATACCACTATGTGGTACCACTATGTGGTATAGGGTATAATTACCAGGAAAATTACGAGATAAGGGGTTAAAAAAAACATTAAAATAATAAATTAGATGTAGAAACATAAATTTAGAAAAATTTAAACATTGTTAAGGAACTGAGTTGCACGTGATAAATAAAAATTAGCAGATCCCAGCCCTCGAAATTCGAGTGCAAAGTCTAAGAAGTTTTATTTTTTATTTAATAAAGACCATAAAGGTATGCTAATAAATTTTAGCCAATTCACAATAAAAAGCTATATAACTATATATATATATATATATATATATATATATATATGTATATATAAAGTAGAAAACTGATAAATTTTTGATACAAAGTATTATAAAGAGACATTTACTGAATATTTCACAAAAAACTAATTTTTCTCGAAATCTGACAAAAAAATTACTTGTAAAAAAATTCTGCCAGAGCAATTTAATTCAAAATTCATACAGTTAATCTCTAACCTATATCTAACGAGACTTTAAAGAGCCAGATCCATTTTTTGAAATTTTGTTTAAGAAAATTTTTTAAAACTTAAAAAAGGAGTTTTCAAAATTTTATCAAAAAATTTTTCCATCTTTGGTATCATTGTGCAATGGGTTAATAACGTGGTAATAACATAATGTGGTAATAAAATAATAAAATGTCTTAGTGCTCATAGGTATAGAGACCAAAAAAATTAATGCTTTAAATAATTTCTTAAAGTTGAAAAAATTTCCGTCAAATTTCACGACCTAGTTTTTTTTTTTGCACAACAGTGGTTTGGGTCATTTGCTTTTCTTGACGAGTTTTTATTCGATTTTGAAGTTATATGGTTATATACATAATTTAGTACTGAAATCGATTCATACAAAAATTTGTCGAAAAAATTAAACTGTAGAACAAAATTTTCTAGATCTGAAAAAAGTCATATTTTCTCCATATAAAACACACTTGAAATTTTCAGTCGCGTTGAGGTACCCCAGAACTTTGTATTTCTCAGTTTTTTTTTGCTTTTCCCATATTTCTATGGGGTGAGACCGAGAGTTTGAACACTTTTTTTTATTAAGGGCCACCCTAACATACACTCTAAATAATTTTTTAGATATGTTTTTAATAAATTATTGTTGTAAGTAAGACTCAATAAAGTTTTTGCTTCAAAAATTTTAGAAAATTTTTAAATAAAAAAAAAAAATGCATCCACACAAATCTTGATAACTTGTAATCCATAAAACTTTATATAAAAATAACATTCTGTTTTTATTTTTGACACAAGTTTATTTTTCAATAAACAACAAAATAATTTCAATAAAAATCTCGATAAAAGGATTTTAATCCCTAAAATTGAATGTCCGTCATAAATATACAAAATATATTTTTTCAATATATTTTCTAAACATTTCTATACATACGTGAAGGAAATTTTTTTCGTCCATTTTTAAGCGTATTGCGGGCTCGGAGGAGTGTGGCATAGTTACAGCTTATATAGAGGAGAGGTGCAGAATTTTAAAATTTATATGTTAAAAATACATAAATTAAATAATAAGAGCCTAAAGATATGCTAATCAATTTTAGCCAATTCACAATTCATCGAATTTCATTATATTTGTATATCACACGCCCTGTGTTGAATTGTGAATTGTCTAAAATTGATTAGCATACCTTTAGGCTCTTATAAAATTATTTATTATAAGTTTTTTATATATTTATATTAAAAAAACATTGAAAGAAAAAATAAAATTTCCTAGAATTTGACACTCGAATTTCGAGTGCTGGGATATGCTAGTTTTATTTAATACTAAAAAAAAAGTTTGAAAAATTTTACAAAAAATTAAAAAAAAAAAACTTTTTGAGAAAAAAAATGTATCCACACATATCTTAATAATAAAAATTTTTAATCCATTAAATTTTATATATACTTAAATAATTTTTGTTCTCTATTTTGCAATCTTTTTTTGTATATGTATATTAGGTATGTATGTAAAATTTATTTTTTAAATTAGACAATATATATAAAAAAAAAAATACAGAATTATTTTCTTTTTAAAAAGAAAACAAATAAACTTTATTTTGAGTGAAAAAAAATTTTTTAAATAAAAAAAAAAAATTTAATGTATTCATGAAAAAAAAAACGTATTTATATTACATATCTTTTCACGAAGTTTACACAGTGCTACAGCCATTCTGGGGGTGGGAAACTCCAAGCCAGGCTGAAAGTACCAGGATAGTATAGTAAAGCCTCCAAAGGGTTTGGCGTTCTCAGAACTGTTATACTTTTTCTCAACTTCATGTTTGTTTAATTTCTCAGCTACAACTCGAGAACAATGGATGTTTTCTCATTTCATTCTTGAGCAAACAGCTTCGGCAAAGAACAATGGATGTTTTCTCATTTCATTCTTGAGCAAACAGCTTCGGCAAATCGAATCGATTAAATTTTATTGAATGAAATCTTCAATTTTTATTTCCCCCCTTTTTTTAATAACTTTTTCGAATAGGATAACATTTTCGGGGCGAATGATTATTATTTATTATTAGAGTAGAAGAGATGTATACGTATGAGTGATATTTTTAATACTAAATCAACCCACATCAGTAGTTTTTATTCTATTTTTTAGCTGGATATATTAATACAAATTATTTATTTAAACCTTAGATATAATACTTCTGAACAATGAAATGAGAAATATTCAGTGGTACTTGAGTTATAACTAAAAGAGGTCAAAAGTTTGGCCTGATAACGCCAAACTTTTTGAAAGTTCTGCTATACTGGCCCAGAAATTTCACTGCGACTTGAAATTTCTCACCTCCCAGACAATGTCCACCATAATGTTCCACATAAAACATAAATTGCATTGAACATAATTAAACTACTCAAAAAATAATAATTTATTTTGATGAAAAAAAAAAAAAAAACAGCGATACAATAACAAAAACTAAAAAAAAACAAGTTAGAGTGTTAAACTCGGCCGAATCTTTGATACCCTCCACCTTTTTCATTTTCAATTTTCATTTTTAATTTATCATTTTCTATTTTTCACTTTTCAATTTTCATCTTTCGTTTTTCATTTTTAGTTTTTAATTTTTAATTTCTCATTTTCCACTTTTCATTTTCCATTCTACATTTTCGATTTTTCATTTTTCAAATTTCATTTTCCATTTTCCAATTTTAATTTTTTATTTTCCATTTTTCATTTTTATATTTTCATTTCCCATTTTCCATATTCCACTTTCCATTTTTAATTTTTAATTTTAAATTTTTAATTTTTAATTTTTAATTTTTAATTTTTAATTTTTAATTTTTAATTTTTAATTTTTAATTTTTAATTTTTAATTTTTAATTTTTAATTTTTAATTTTTAATTTTTAATTTTTAATTTTTAATTTTTAATTTTTAATTTTTAATTTTTAATTTTTAATTTTTAATTTTTAATTTTTAATTTTTAATTTTTAATTTTTAATTTTTAATTTTTAATTTTTAATTTTTAATTTTTAATTTTTAATTTTAATTTTTAGTTTTTAATTTTTAATTTTTAATTTTTAATTTTTAATTTTTAATTTTTAATTTTTAATTTTTTAATTTTTAATTTTAATTTTAATTTTTAATTTTAATTTTATTTATTTTTAATTTTAATTTTAATTTTAATTTAATTTTAATTTTTAATTTTAATTTTTAATTTTAATATTTTAATTTTTAATTTTTAAATTTTAATTTTTAATTTTTAATTTTTAATTTTTAATTTTTAATTTTTAATTTTTAATTTTTAATTTTTAATTTTTAATTTTTAATTTTTAATTTTTAATTTTTAATTTTTAATTTTTAATTTTTAATTTTTAATTTTTAATTTTTAATTTTTAATTTAATTTTTAATTTTTAATTTTTAATTTTTAATTTTTAATTTTTAATTTTTAATTTTTAATTTTTAATTTATAATTTTTAATTTTTAATTTTTAATTTTCCATTTTTAGTTTTTCATTTTCCATTTTTCATTTTTCATTTTTTATTTTCCATTTCCATATTTCAATTTTCATTTTACATTTTCCATTTTTCAATTTTCATTTTTCATGTTTCATTTTCCATTTCTCATTATCCATTTTTAATTTTTCACTTTCCATTTTTAATTTTTTATTTTCAATTTTCATTTTCCACTTTTAATTTTCCATTTTTCATTTTTAATTTTTATATTTTCATTTTTCATTTCCCATTTTTCATTTTCCATATTCCGCTTTCCATTTTTCATTTTTTATTTTTTATTTTTAATTTTTAATTTTTAATTTTTAATTTTTAATTTTTAATTTTTAATTTTTAATTTTTAATTTTTAATTTTTAATTTTTAATTTTTAATTTTTAATTTTTAATTTTTAATTTTTAATTTTTAATTTTTAATTTTTAATTTTTAATTTTTAATTTTTAATTTTTAATTTTTAATTTTTAATTTTTAATTTTTAATTTTTAATTTTTAATTTTTAATTTTTAATTTTTAATTTTTAATTTTTAATTTTTAATTTTTAATTTTTAATTTTTAATTTTTAATTTTTAATTTTTAATTTTTAATTTTTAATTTTTAATTTTTAATTTTTAATTTTTAATTTTTAATTTTTAATTTTTAATTTTTAATTTTTAATTTTTAATTTTTAATTTTTAATTTTTAATTTTTAATTTTTAATTTTTAATTTTTAATTTTTAATTTTTAATTTTTAATTTTTAATTTTTAATTTTTAATTTTTAATTTTTAATTTTTAATTTTTAATTTTTAATTTTTAATTTTTAATTTTTAATTTTCAATTTTTAATTTTGAATTTTGAATTTTGAATTTTGAATTTTTAATTTTTAAGTTTTAATTTTTAATTTTTAATTTTTAATTTTTAATTTTTAATTTTTAATTTTTAATTTTTAATTTTTAATTTTTAATTTTTAATTTTTAATTTTTAATTTTTAATTTTTAATTTTTAATTTTTAATTTTTAATTTTTAATTTTTAATTTTTAATTTTTAATTTTTTAATTTTTAATTTTTAATTTTTAATTTTTAATTTTTAATTTTTAATTTTTAATTTTTAATTTTTAATTTTTAATTTTTAATTTTTAATTTTTAATTTTTAATTTTTAATTTTTAATTTTTAATTTTTAATTTTTAATTTTTAATTTTAAATTTTTAATTTTTAATTTTTAATTTTTAATTTTTAATTTTTAATTTTTAATTTTTAATTTTTAATTTTTAATTTTTAATTTTTAATTTTTAATTTTTAATTTTTAATTTTTAATTTTTAATTTTTAATTTTTCATTTTCCGTTTGCCATTTTTAATTTAAAATTTTTCATTTTCCATTTTCCATTTTTAATTTTTCATTTTTAATTTTTCATTTTTCATTTTTAATTTTTCATTTTGCATTTTTTATTTTCCATTTTCCATTTTTCAATTTTCATTTTTCATTTTTCATGTTCCATTTCCCATTTCTCATTATCAATTTTTAATTTTTAATTTTTCATTTTTAATTTTTTATTTTCCATTTTCATTTTCCACTTTTAATTTTCCATTTTTATTTTTCATTTTCCATTTTTCATTTCCGATTTTCAATTTTTCATTTTCATTTTTCATTTTCGATTTCCCATTTTTCATTTTCTATTTTTAGTTTTTCAATTTTCATTTTCCATTTTACAATTTTCAATTTTCATTTCTCATTTTCTATTTTTCATTTTTTATTTTTCATTTTCCATTTTACATTTTACATTTTCCACTTTTTATTTTTATTAATTTGGAATATTTAATTTTAATAATAAAAATAATATGTGGTAAAACTTGCTTAGGCCAATGCGACACGTGCAGTATTAATATAAACACAACTGTAATGACTTCAACAATACGAAGAATTACAACATATAGTGTACAACATATCTTAAGAAAAACAACAAACATACAGAAAAATTTTATTTTTTCAAGAGTTTTTTCAAAGTTTCATTCATAGCTCGTGAACCCTTTGACCGATTTTGACGATTTTAAATAGCAACTCCTTTGGGATGTTAGTAAACGATTTTATACAAAAACGAGCGGTCTAGCTTAGATATTGACGGCGTGATCGTAATTTCCACAGACAGACGGACATCGGTAAATAAACTTCCCTTGTTATAAGGATCAAGAAAATATATTTTTTTGGGGTCTCAGGAATTTATTTCGATGCGTTACAAACGGAGTGACAAACCTATATATATCCTCTGCCACTGAGGTGTGGAGGGCAAAAAAATATGTTCTGGTTTGTTAAAATATCTAATTATATAACAGGCTAGGTTCAGGTATCGGTTTTATAGCCAGAATGTAATTCTGGTACTGTACATTGCTAGGCAAAGAGCCAAACAATAATTTCTTAAAATATTTTTAGTGCTGTAATGATATTTAATTATACAATAGAATAGTTTATTCTATGAAACGTGTCCTTTTAAAAATATTTGTAAAATTTTGAGAAAAATTTCAAAAAATTAAATACTTATTCGCTAATTGCAGTTATATGGCGATAATTTATAATTCTTATTAAAAAACCCAGTAGTAAAAACTATAAGAAATTATAAAATGCCGGCAAGAATCTTATTAAAATTTAAGCACCTTCTTCAGAATTACAAACAGTTCTAACATGGTTCAACCAACATGCAAATCATGATGAAGTCATGAAGAACAATTATATTATTAGGCTTTAAAAACATTGCTTTAATTGCTAAACATTGAATTGTCAATGGAACAATAGAATGTTTATAATAACAGGATTTTAAATCTGAACAAGTGAAACAGCAATCAAAACTAATAAAAAAATAAATAAACATTTATAACAAGACATGCACACATTGGGGCTGGGGAACGGATTATATAAAGTTTTAACTAACTCCACTAAGTGTTCATTAATTATTTAAAATTATTTTATGATGCACACAATCTCACATGAATACATGAAAGCATTCAATGAGCATGTGGCTGTGTGTATTGCACAAATCTTAATCAAAATAACAAAATTAATGAATAAATGAATAGTTTAAGTAAATTTATTTTATCATTATATTTACCATTGTGAATTATTCATTTATCACAACAAATTAACAGATCTGAGGTAAATGTTTATGATAATTAAAGCTCTATAATTCAAGTAAGCTTGAGATATTTGTGAGTTTAGTTGACTTAAAAATGTAAATGAAAGAAACTATATGTAGTGCTAAATTATCATTTCAAATATATATGTCCATTATTATGAAAATAGTATAAATCAAAATAAACTAAAAAAAAAAAAAAAAAAAAAACAATTAAGAAAGTTATAGTCGGTCTATACCATGCGTTTAGAGACACTATCTCTTAGGTCCAGCCAATTGAATATAGAATATAAGCATAAACCAAATTTGAGTGGCATTGTTATTATATGAATATGAAAAAGTTCATATCGGATGTTATATTTATTTATATTGGGACTAAGTCGAAAAATGGGCCGATTTTGAACATATAAGGTCATTTATTTTTTTGCAAAAATATATAAATATCACATTTGAGAAAAATCTGTGCAATATTTTTGTTTTTTGATAGATTTAAGTGAAGATCGGGAAGCAGCTTTATATGGGAGCTATGACTAAGAAGAATTGTCGGTTTTATTTGTGGACTACCGATTAACGGAAGAAATAAACACACACAATCCCAATTTGACCCGGAGGTACATATATGATAATTTGGATCTTATGACAATTTAAGTCGATTTCATAGGGGTCATTTGTATGGGGACTAGGTCTGAACATGCACCGATTTTCACCAATTTCAATAGCGTTCATGCACGATAGAAAGTTCATTAAAATATATTCATACTTGCGACCTGTAGTTTGATTACAAGATTTTCATGAACACACAGACAGACGGACGGACGGACATCGCTTAATCGACTGTGAAAGTGATTTTGAGTCGATTGGTATAATAAAAGATCCAATATTTTTGGTAGTTACGAACATCAGCATAAAATCATTATACCCTGACACAATAGTGGTATGGGTATAATTATTATTTTTCAACATCTTTTAATAAATTCAATATAATTAAAGTTTATTGTTTTTCTTTTTGGCCAGTTTCTATTATAATTTCCTTTTGTTAAAAATAAAAAATAATTACTCTTCGATTATTAGCGTAGAAATCCTACAAGTTCCCTAAATACTACATAGAACATAGAATGAAATTCATTATTTAACGCAGCCGCCGATATAATACCTAAAGTTTGGTCCCTAGTATACTAACTTTAGACCTTAGAAGTTATACGATAATTAAAAAAAAAATTCATATGATTCTTGGCCCAAAATTATTAATATTAAAAATAAGCAAATTTTAAAATATTTTTATCTGAATTTGCTAGTAACATGTTAATTTAAGAATACATTTAATACAAAAAAAAAAATAATAATAATAATAATAAAAACAGGTAGATAGAAATGAAAACTTTTATTATTTTTAACTTTTCAGTTTTCATTTTTAATTTTTCTTTTTTCATTTTCCATTTTTCAGTTTTAATTTTTAACTTTTAATTTTTCAGTTTTTATTTTGAATTTTTTATTTTGAATTTTTCAATTTTAATTTTTAATTTTCAAGTTTTAATTTTTAAGTTTTAATTTAAAATTAAAAATTTAAAATTTAAAACTTTTAATTTCTAATTTTTAGTTTTTAATTTTTAATTTTTAATTTTTAATTTTTAATTTTTAATTTTTAATTTTTAATTTTTAATTTTTAATTTTTAATTTTTAATTTTTAATTTTTAATTTTTAATTTTTAATTTTTAATTTTTAATTTTTAATTTTTAATTTTTAATTTTTAATTTTTAATTTTTAATTTTTAATTTTTAATTTTTAATTTTTAATTTTTAATTTTTAATTTTTAATTTTTAATTTTTAATTTTTAATTTTTAATTTTTAATTTTTAATTTTTAATTTTTAATTTTTAATTTTTAATTTTTAATTTTTAATTTTTAATTTTTAATTTTTAATTTTTAATTTTTAATTTTTAATTTTTAATTTTTAATTTTTAATTTTTAATTTTTAATTTTTAATTTTTAATTTTTAATTTTTAATTTTTAATTTTTAATTTTTAATTTTTAATTTTTAATTTTTAATTTTTAATTTTTAATTTTTAATTTTTAATTTTTAATTTTTAATTTTTAATTTTTTATTTTTAATTTTTAATTTTTAATTTTTAATTTTTAATTTAAAATTTTAAATTTAAAAATTTTAAATTTAAAATTTTGAATTTTAAATTTAAAGTTAAAATTAAAGCCAATTTAAAATTAATATTTAAAATTTTTAATTTTTAGTTTTTAATTTTTAATTTTTAATTTTTAATTTTTAACTTTTAATTTTAAATTTTTAATTTTTATTTTTAATTTTTAATTTTTAATTTTTAATTTTTAATTTTTAATTTTTAATTTTTAATTTTTAATTTTTAATTTTTAATTTTTTTATTTTTAATTTTTAATTTTTAATTTTTAATTTTTAATTTTTAATTTTTAATTTTTAATTTTTAATTTTTAATTTTTAATTTTTAATTTTTAATTTTTAATTTTTAATTTTTAATTTTTAATTTTTAATTTTTAATTTTTAATTTTTAATTTTTAATTTTTAGTTTTTAATTTTTAATTTTTAATTTTTAATTTTTAATTTTTAATTTTTAATTTTTAATTTTTAATTTTTAATTTTTAATTTTTAATTTTTAATTTTTAATTTTTAATTTTTAATTTTTAATTTTTAATTTTTAATTTTTAATTTTTAATTTTTAATTTTTAATTTTTAATTTTTAATTTTTAATTTTTAATTTTTAATTTTTAATTTTTAATTATTAATTATTAATTTTTAATTTTTAATTTTTAATTTTTAATTTTTAATTTGTAATTTTTAATTTTTAATTTTTAATTTTGAATTTTGAATTTTGAATTTTTAATTTTTAATTTTTAATTTTTAATTTTTAATTTTTAATTTTTAATTTTTAATTTTTAATTTTTAATTTTTAATTTTTAATTTTTAATTTTTAATTTTTAATTTTTAATTTTTAATTTTTAATTTTTAATTTTTAATTTTTAATTTTTAATTTTTAATTTTTAATTTTTTATTTTTAATTTTTAATTTTTAATTTTTAATTTTTAATTTTTAATTTTTAATTTTTAATTTTTAATTTTTAATTTTAATTTTTGGTTTTTAATTTTTAATTTTTTTATTTTTAATTTCTAATTTTTAATTTTTAATTTTTAATTTTTAATTTTTAATTTTTAATTTTTAATTTTTAATTTTTAATTTTTAATTTTTAATTTTTAATTTTTAATTTTTAATTTTTAATTTTTAATTTTTAATTTTTAATTTTTAATTTTTAATTTTTAATTTTTAATTTTTAATTTTTAATTTTTAATTTTTAATTTTTAATTTTTAATTTTTAATTTTTAATTTTTAATTTTTAATTTTTAATTTTTAATTTTTAATTTTTAATTTTTAATTTTTAATTTTTAATTTTTAATTTTTAATTTTTAATTTTTAATTTTTAATTTTTAATTTTTAATTTTTAATTTTTAATTTTTAATTTTTAATTTTTAATTTTTAATTTTGAATTTTGAATTTTGAATTTTGAATTTTGAATTTTGAATTTTGAATTTTTTAGTTTTTAATTTTTAATTTTTAATTTTTAGTTTTTAATTTTTAATTTAAAATTTTTAGTTTTTAATTTTTAATTTTTAATTTTTAATTTTTAATTTTTAATTTTTAATTTTTAATTTTTAATTTTTAATTTTTAATTTTTAATTTTTAATTTTTAATTTTTAATTTTTAATTTTTAATTTTTAATTTTTAATTTTTAATTTTTAATTTTTAATTTTTAATTTTTAATTTTTAATTTTTAATTTTTAATTTTTAATTTTTAATTTTTAATTTTTAATTTTTAATTTTTTAATTTTTAATTTTTAATTTTTAATTTTTAATTTTTAATTTTTAATTTTTAATTTTTAATTTTTAATTTTTAATTTTTAATTTTTAATTTTTAATTTTTAATTTTTAATTTTTAATTTTTAATTTTTAATTTTTAATTTTTAATTTTTAATTTTTAATTTTTAATTTTTAATTTTTAATTTTTAATTTTTAATTTTTAATTTTTGATTTTTAATTTTTAATTTTTAATTTTTAATTTTTAATTTTTAATTTTTAATTTTTAATTTTTAATTTTTAATTTTTAATTTTTAATTTTTAATTTTTAATTTTTAATTTTTAATTTTTAATTTTTAATTTTTAATTTGTAATTTGTAATTTGTAATTTTTAATTTTTAATTTTTAATTTTTAATTTTTAATTTTTAATTCTTAATTTTTAATTTTTATTATTAATTTTTCAATTTTAATTTTTAATTTTTCGGTTTTCATTTTTCAATTTTCATTTTTCACTTTACATTTTTCGTTTTTATGTAATTTTTCATTTTTCCTTTTTTCTTCATATTGGTGATTTTTGTATTTATTATAAATTATTAAATATGTGGCAATTCACTAAAATGTTACAGCAAACAAACACACTGGATTTTTTGGTTTTTTTTTAGAGGTGTATACACAGTTTTGCTCGTATCTAAGCACTCCATTTTAAATACCAACTTGGTGGGAATAATGGCAAATGATATTATCGATTCTCTAGATATGGTCAATTTCCTTACCGAAAATTTTGCTAGCACATCATTAAACGAAACACTTTTTCTAAATTGCAAAAAACTTGCAGTACATTCCAATACAAACCGATTCGAATTTAACTCACACTTGCAAAAATAAAGGACAGTAGTCCAGATTGTAGCAAAATATCTTACTCAAGGAGAATTAATTCACTCTTTGTGGTGCCATAGGTAGTTCTGTTATCGATTATTGGATAACCTTCACCAATATGTTGAACATTTTTATGTTGCTGAAAAGCCATACTCCGACTATATGCCATTACTGTTAACAATAAAGACTACCAGTAAAAATATAAACAAAAGTAACAAATCCACTGTTAATAGTAAAGATGCGAGCAAATATGCAGAGAATCCCTGTTCACTTTCGGTTAACATAGATATACAATCTTTAGTAACGAGTAAAATCGAACAATCACATGTAACTAAAGCCAATAAAACCGAACCGAAGCAAAAATGGTGTGACTGGAAGTGTGTACGCTCCCGCATATGTATGTTAAAGTGAAGTGGCTTAGATTGTTTAGAAAAAAATCACACATCTATAAATAAAACTCGCTATTTGGCATCTAAAGGTAAATATTTATTGGTGTGTAACAGCAAAAAATTGTAAAACAGAAATTTAGATTTACGGTAAAAAATAGTTGTGACTGGTGCAGGAATTATCTGAAGAATAATAAACCCATAGTCAAAGGTAACTTATGTTGCGATGATTTTTTAACACATTTTAGAATCATGCTACAGAATAATGAAAATAATATTACAATAAATTGGTCCATGGCAAACATTGCTGATGCTTTTATCAGTTATCAACTCCCTAGAACAAAATAAATTTCCTGGTCAAGATGACATTACTTATGAGTTCTATAGGAATGCACCTGTCTGCTTAAATGCAATTGGATCAACAACATAGCGAAAGAACTTCAAGCAGCGGCTGAAACCCATCGTGTGAGGGACATGTATATGTCTGTTAACAAGCTGACCGGAAAGCCTTTAAAAAACGATGTAGGAAAACTTATAACATCGAAAACCCAATAGGCTACACTATTGGAGAGCTTTTACTCTGGCATGCTATCAACATCTACTGCTCAATGTCAACCCATTTGCGGATGTGCTTCACACAAATACCGACATCTCTACTGATTGCTCCGAGTTAAGTGAAATTAGCGAATCGATAAGATCTCTCAAACCAAAAAAATCTCCTGTTTTGGATAATACCACACCAGAACTGCTTACAGCCGACCGAACAACCAGTGCACGACTGCTAGAACCCATTTTTAGGACGTTTTGAGCCCATGAATCTTTACCTGACGAGCTGTCTGATGGACTCATTATAAATCTTCCCAAAAAAGGTGATTTGACCAACAGGAAGAATTGGAGAGGCATAACCTCGTTAAGCAATGTAAATAAGGTAATTGCACATATTATAAAGAAAAGACTCTCGACAACAATTTCCCCATCACTCAGAAATGAGCAAGCTGGGTTTCTCGTGTTGACCAAGTAAACAGTCTTAGGATTATCGTTGAGTAATAAGTGGAATGGAGATCACCATTATACCTAATTTTTATAGACTTTGAGAAGGCATTTGACACACTGAACCATAACACTATATGGAACTCGCTGGTAAGCAAGGGTGTCCCCGAAAAACTACCACGGCTAATCGAAGCTCTGTACAAGAATGCCTGAGCAACAGGATCACGGTGAAAACTGGAGTTAGGCAAGGTTGTGTCTTATCATCTCTACTTTTTAACTGCGTACTCGATGCTGTGATGCAGAAGGTAACAAGCCGTCATAGGAGAGGTATTATGTGGGGTTTACAAGAACGGTTGGAGGACCTAGATTATACCGATGCCATGTGTCTACTTTGCCACTCATTCTCAGAGTTGCAGGCGAAAATTTCCACCATCAGTGACATCGCAAAATTTTTTGTTGGGTTGAAGATAAATATCGCCAAAACAAAATCGCTCCGCATCTAGTAATACAGATCGCCATTTCTTCTATGCGAGGAAGATATTAAAGTCTGCTACCTGGGCAGCAGAAATGACACAACTGGTGGCTCAGCAGTAGGGTTGTTCACAATTAAATGGGGAAAAAATTTTTTTCGCCGACAGTTAAGGACACCCCCTCATTCTTTTACATTTACATATACTAATATTCTTACAAAATTTCAGTGTTTAATTCCAACTCTAAATTGGTGCTCACTGTTGTCAGCTACAAGCGCAATATGCCTGTTTTCAGGTATTCATACAGAAAAATTATTAAAAGTTGAAATAAAACAAATTTATTCAGACATACATGTATTTTGTATTCAGTAGATAACAATATTGATGATGGACTACGAAATAATTAGCATTTTTATTATCTTTACACATTTGTATTTGCAAGGCAATTAACAATATATCGCTTTGTGGCTTCTGAAGGCACTGCTTTTCGATTTGATTCAATAACTTGCAAAAGAAACTGTTTATCATCTTCACCATTGGTTAACAGTTTGTTGAAATCTTGCATTAGTTGAGCACCTCTCTCAGCTGTATCACTAACTACTCTTAGTTCTTTTAATTTTTTCCCCTAATTGATAGTTGCTAGTTTCTTCCCATTTTCTTGGCGATAATGTTAGGAAAGAGTTACTAGCATCAAAACGAGAAAAAAGCTCAATGGTCCCTTCAGTTGCAAAGTCTTCAAGGCTAGCACTATCTTTTAATACGTTTAATTGCCCTGGTCCTCTTACATTCCGCGAATTTTTTGCGTTTTTTCTGAAAATAATGCTAGACCTACTAATTCATCAGAAATATACCACAAGTGTTTTTCGAAAACTTTTCTTGTTGCTTTTCCAGCTTCAGAGTCAATCACGTCATATTTTATTAGGTCTTTCCATAACTTCAGATCATTTCCAGGGGCTTAGGCAGCAAGTGGAGCTTCAATCCATGCTTTACTATAGAAAAGAGCTGCAAAATGTACAAATGTATCGAAAACATCATGCTGTTCCCTGCATAGGAAGATTTTAAAGGCATATAGAAGTTTAACCTTCCAACGAGCCTGGTCAATTGCACCTAATGCTTTCCAATGCATTTTCTCAAGTGGAATACCCAAAACAGCTAATATCAACTAAATTACCTCTTTATAGTCATTTCAAATTACTAAAGATTTATCTACAGGTAAAGGAAAATCTAGAGTAGACGATTTAAGTTGATCAACGCTTTCTTCAAGTTCAATTCCCTGAAAGTTTTTCTGTTCAATTCTTTGCCAAACATTTCTAAATCTGTTGAAGAGAGGACGATGGTCCAAAAGATAATGTGAATTTTTTTTGCTAAAATTAGTTCCATGATATGGTGACGACAGGCTTGCGACAAAAGTTCATGACCAATGTGTCGTTCTAAATTAACACATACCCCATTTAAACGACCAGTATTTACACTCGCTGTATCAAAACTCATAGCTTGAACTTTTCCTTCTACATTCCACTGTTTTAATAGTGTGAATACAGATTTTGCAATGTTTTGCCCTGTACCTCCACCGTTCAATTTCGGCACACCAAGCAATTTTTCAGAGCCATCACCTGACACTTTATTTAATCCAAAATATTCGAGCAGCAGTTTGGCATCCCAATGTACGACTAATGAATGGCTGGGCCTGACTTTTGCCAAGCTGATTGAAAAAATTCTTTTCTAGCTCTTTTTCGTGATCGTTTAATTGTACTTCTTCATAAAAGAAGGGTAGAAGGATCATGCGAAGTGATTCCCGATATGATATTTTATTGCGATCTAAAGCACTAGTAACATGGGGAGTAAATACTTGAGCGGTGGGCAATTTAGGAG
This sequence comes from Cordilura impudica, assembly GCA_963682025.1. Taxonomy (NCBI): domain Eukaryota; kingdom Metazoa; phylum Arthropoda; class Insecta; order Diptera; family Scathophagidae; genus Cordilura; species Cordilura impudica. The sequence goes on from OY821520.1 coordinate 24,179,970, forward strand.
TAGATTTCACTGTTTCACTTTAGCTTTTCCATCATTACTTTTATTTTTATTGTCTAAGAAATTTTCTTCACTACTGGATTGAGAAATTGAGTTTTCTGAATCTGCGATTGGACTAACAGCTGCGGTTGATGCAGCTGATACTTCAGAAAATGCTTTTTTCTTTCGTGCTTCTTCTTTCTTTTTTCTATCAAGAATTCTTTCTTGCTTTTTTTTCAGTTCTTTGTCTTGAGCATGTACTTCATTTTACGTTTATTTCTTTGATCCATTAGGAAATCACAGTCGTCCTTTATTTTTAAAAGATTCAAAGCATTAGCATCAAACAGAGTCATTTTTGAAAAGAAGTTCTCTTTTTCTTTGGGATTCTGAGAAACGACCTTTATTCTTCTTCAACAAAAGCCATTTGTTATGAATTTTTTCAAGCTTTTCAATTGCACGAGTTATAAGAATGGTAGGAATGCCAGCTTTTTGCCACACAATCATTACCTCTTCAATTGTTATATGACTAGCATTTCTAACTGATCTAGTTTCTCTTAGATGATAATGAAACCGCTGTAGAACTTGCTTTATTGCTGGTAACTGTCCTGTAACAATATCCGAAAACCAACTCTGGATGGAGGCAAACCAGCAGCCTATTAGAGCGGAAATGGAGTAGGATAGGTCATACCCTCCGTAAACTAGACGATGATATTGCCAAGAAATGTCTACATTGGAACCCGCAGTGAATTTAAATTCTCAAGAAATTCTCCTAATGATTTGTTTCTGAATTCTTGCAGGTAGTGTTTTTGAAGATCTGTGGTAGCTTTGTTCAAATTCCTTTTGTCTTGTGGATTGTGACTTCCTTGCCATATATTTCGCAATTTTCTTTTTCTTCTAATTTGATCTCTTATTACTGTTGACATGGAAATTTATTCGTGTTCAGATTAGTAGGCCCCGGTGTATATAAAAAAAGCGGATTCTACAACCAGATTTGAAAAACATTGTACTGCGTTTTCAATTTCCTCAGATTTTAAAGAAACATTTAGGGTGTTATTTTTTTCTAGCCAGTAGTGGTTCATTTCTAGGAAGACATAATAATGTGCTATAAGAGATTATCAGTGGGGAGTGGTCAGAGCTAAGTTCGAAACAATCTTTTATATAGAAAAGATCAGCTGGCCTTCTTAGGTCAGATGGTCAGTATGTTGTCTTCCCCGTTGACAGTACTGGTAAATTTTCATCTTGAGTACATTTGAAGAGTTCTTTTCCTTTAGGATTTGATATTTTTGACCCCCATCAGGAGTGTTTGGAGTTAAAATCATCTCCAACTATAAATTTCGAGTCTAATTTATCGAAAAAGGATTTAAAGTCTTGGTGTTTCAAATTCTAACTAGGCGAAAAGTATACGGAACCAAAAATAACAGGAGAATTACTACAAATAACTTTTATATATAGTTTGATTTAATTAAAATAGCGGAACCGGCGCGTGTAGTATTATAGGGGTGGTTGGAGTGCAATAATGTATAACCTTTTATCTGGAAATATGTTCTAACTATAAGGAATTACACGAATAATGCCATGACAAGTTAGGAAAATTTAAATCGGCAAGAATCACAAGTGAATTGCGCCCTGCTTCAGGCAATTACTCACAAAGGAAATAGCATTAACATAAGCATCATCAACAGATGATAAAATTAGTTTTATGCGGGAAAATAGCTTTCACACAAATAAACTCAATGTTGGTATCAATAACATTCAATTTAACCAAACTCGAAACAAACTTACTATAAACAGCTATTAGAACCCCACGTCCAGTCTTTAACAATCTATCACGTTGTAATATCTGAAACTTACTTAATCAAAAGTATTCTTAGCAAGCTTCGTATTAGGCCTCTGTACATTCTGATAAGCAATTAGTTCCCCGGTGGATTTAATTGATTTCGGACATTAGAAGGGAGAACTAATGGATTTATGATAATAAATCATAAATAGTTTGTGACATAAGAAGACGAAGAAGAAGAAGAAGAAGAGAACAAAAAACAAACTGCCACTCGTATTTTCAACGCGACAATTAATCATTTAAAATAAAACTAGTTTTTTATGCTTCATACCAAATTATATTTTTCTCATCATTATAAATGTCTGCAACTGTCAGTTTGCGTGTTTTTTAATGTTCAAAATTTACGTTTGTTGGCATGTGCAAACAGTATACGGAATAAAATAACAATAAATAAATAAATGAAAAAAAAAAAAAACTAAATAAAACAAACACACAACAAAAAAAACATGTATATTTATGTGTTCCATTTTTTTCCCCATCATTTGAAAATCGCATTAATCCCTAACAAAAAAAGCCATTACGTTTCCGAAAACTTTTTGACCATACTGTATGAGCTATTTATATTTGGTGGTTTATTTTTTTTTTTTTTTTTTTTTTTGTCAAGATATTTTTCCTTAAGCTTTCTAATACCATCCATTAATGGTATTTGTAGGGCGGGAGAGTTACATATTATTTGGTTTGCCAAACAAGAAAACAAAACAACAACAAAAAAACTGTTAAAAGGAGTGTGAGATATAATATGCAAATGAACATTTGACAGACAGGTATTATTAACATTAATCAGCCTTTAGTTAGTATGAGTTATTTATTTGTGTGTGTTTGTTTGTATATGTATATCCCTACGCGCATTAGTGGTTAAATGTGATTAAACATTTGTAAAGGATATACATCATCATCATCCGAAGGTTTTAACAGTTATAAACGATTGTATTAAATATTAATTTCATTTTAATGAATTTGTAAACACCACGCCAATTTATTGAAATCGTAGAGCCTTTAAGTATGCTATAGTTATTCAAATAAAATAATTATATATATGTATATAGAAATTATTTATATATAGAAAATAATATTATAGTAAATTCTAGAAAATTATACTGACTGAGTTACAAAATGGCTTACGAAAAAAAGAAAACAAGTGTTAAATTCGGCTGTGCCGAATTTTTTGATACCCTCCACCTCCGTCTTAAACTCAATATTACACCCAATGTTGAGTACCGCTACCACTTAAAAACTGTTGCCGATACTGAAACGTTAATTCTCCCAACCAATTAAATTTAAAGTTAATTGTTTTTCTAGTAAAATTTCTTTTTATAAAAAATAATGATCGTGTCTTCCATAGAAAGAATTAATTACTATTTGATTACTAGAGTAGATATCCTATAAGTTCCCTAAGTACTTCTTAGAACACTAATGAAATTCATTATTTAACGCAACCGGGGTTATAATGCCCAAAGTTTGATCCCTAGTAGAATTATTTGAGACCATATAAGTTATACGATAACAAAAAAAAAATTCAAAGGATTCTTGGCCCAAAATTATTAATATTAAAAATAAGCAAATTTTTAAATATTTTTATCTGAATTAACTAGTAATATGTCAATTTAAGGATAAAGATAGAAATTAAAACTTCTATTACAACTTGCCTTTAGAGTAAATGTTAGTTAAAGGTAACTTTACCTAAAGTGAGCAATAAAGTTGCCTTTAACTTCTTTTCATTATTACAAGTTCCCAGTAAAATGAAATTAATATTTTTAACATTGTGGCAACACCAAAGGAAACACCGATTACTTTTGACCAAATGAATTCGTTTATCAAAATACGTAATAGCAACGTTCCTTTATTTGTTCGCACATAAACAATAAAAACAATAGAATAATAACGAAAAACCTTTATTATAAGTTGCTTAATTGTTCTAAATATGTAATAAAACTTTTTAAAAAATATACAAGCATATATATATAGCAGATTCCAGCGCTCGAAATTCGAGTGCAATTTTTCAACTTAGCCAATTTACAAACCAACACTTTTATGGTTTATTTTTGTGAATGAAGATAACAAACTCATTAACAACCAAATTAACAAATTTAATAAAACACACATAGCATGTGTATAATTTTATGTATGTGTTAGCAGTAACTTTAAATGCCATTTACTCAAAATATAGGAAAAAATTTAAAAATCTGCATAACGGCTAAAAGGAAATACCTTTCAAATAATATTTGTTTGGTCAAAATAGGGATAAAACGACAGAACAAAACATCGGTCACAAGAAATCGTCTAGCCTATTAATATTATAGATGTAAATCAATTTATTTTCAAAACTAAATTGATGCGAATTTTGTCTTCATTGATCAGAAAATGTGGCATTATTAAATACATAAACCTCACGTTAAAAGTTGAAGGCAACAATATCTTCCCTTTAGCTTATCGGTCACTTTTTGCTTAAAGTACAGTTGTAATAACGAAAAACTAATAATTTACCCTATAACATCCTTACTTTAGCTATTGGCAAGTTGTAATAATGGCCCTTAATATTTAATTTTTCATTCAAATTTCAATTTTAAATTTTTAATTTTTACTTTTTTATTTTTAATTTTTAATTTTTAATTTTTAATATTTAATTTTTAATTTTTAATTTTTAATTTTTAATTTTTAATTTTTAATTTTTAATTTTTAATTTTTAATTTTTAATTTTTAATTTTTAATTTTTAATTTTTAATTTTTAATTTTTAATTTTTAATTTTTAATTTTTAATTTTTAATTTTTTATTTTTAATTTTTAATTTTTAATTTTTAATTTTTAATTTTTAATTTTTAATTTTTAATTTTTAATTTTTAATTTTTAATTTTTAATTTTTAATTTTTAATTTTTAATTTTTAATTTTTAATTTTTAATTTTTAATTTTTAATTTTTAATTTTTAATTTTTAATTTTTAATTTTTAATTTTTAATTTTTAATTTTTAATTTTTAATTTTTAATTTTTAATTTTTAATTTTTAATTTTTAACTTTTAATTTTTAATTTTTAATTTTTAATTTTTAATTTTTAATTTTTAATTTTTAATTTTTAATTTTTAATTTTTTTAATTTTTAATTTTTTCAATTTTCATTTTTCATTTTTAAATTTTAGTTTCTAGCTTTTAATTTTTAATTTTTAGTTTTAAATTTTTAATTTTTAATTTTTAATTTTTAATTTTTAATTTTTAATTTTTAATTTTTAATTTTTAAATATTAATTTTTAGATATTAATTTTAATTTTAATTTTTAATATTAAATTTTAAATTTTAAAATTTTTAATTTTAAATTTTTAATTTTTTATTTTTTAATTTTTTGTTTTGAATTTTGAATTCTGAATTTTAATTTTTAATTTTTAGTTTTTAATTTTTAATTTTTAATTTTTAATTTTTAATTTTTAATTTTTAATATTTAATTTTTAATTTTTAATTTTTAATTTTTAGTTTTTAATTTTTAAATTTTAGTTTTTAATTTTAAATTTTTAATTTTTAATTTTAATTTTTATTTTTAAAATTTTAATTTTTAATTTTAATTTTAATTTTAATTTCAATTTTAATTTTAATTTGAATTTGAATTTGAATTTGAATTTGAATTTGAATTTGAATTTTAATTTTAATTTTAATTTTAATTTTAATTTTAATTTTAATTTTAATTTTAATTTTAATTTTAATTTTAATTTTAATTTTAATTTTAATTTTAATTTTAATTTTAATTTTAATTTTAATTTTAATTTTAATTTTAATTTTAATTTTAATTTTAATTTTAATTTTAATTTTAATTTTAATTTTAATTTTAATTTTAATTTTAATTTTAATTTTAATTTTAATTTTAATTTTAATTTTAATTTTAATTTTAATTTTAATTTTAATTTTAATTTTAATTTGAATTTGAATTTTAATTTTAATTTTAATTTTAATTTTAATTTTAATTTTAATTTTAATTTTAATTTTAATTTTAATTTTAATTTTAATTTTAATTTTAATTTTAATTTTAATTTTAATTTTTAATTTTTAATATTTAATTTCTAATTTTTAATTTTTAATTTTTAATTTTTAATTTTTAATTTTTAATTTTTAATTTTTAATTTTTAATTTTTAATTTTTAATTTTTAATTTTTAATTTTTAATTTTTGATTTTTGATTTTTGATTTTTGATTTTTAATTTTTAATTTTTAATTTTTAATTTTTAATTTTTATTTTTTAATTTTTAATTTTTAATTTTTAATTTTTAATTTTTAATTTTTAATTTTTAATTTTTAATTTTTAATTTTTAATTTTTAATTTTTAATTTTTAATTTTTAATTTTTAATTTTTTATTTTTAATTTTTAATTTTTAATTTTTAATTTTTAATTTTTAATTTTTAATTTTTAATTTTTAATTTTTAATTTTTAATTTTTAATTTTTAATTTTTAGTTTTTAATTATTAATTTTTAATTTTTAAATTTTAATTTTAATTTTTAATTTTTAATTTTTAATTTTTAATTTTTAATTTTTAATTTTTAATTTTTAATTTTTAATTTTTAATTTTTAATTTTTAATTTTTAATTTTTAATTTTTAATTTTTAATTTTTAATTTTTAATTTTTAATTTTTAATTTTTAATTTTTAATTTTTAATTTTTAATTTTTAATTTTTAATTTTTAATTTTTAATTTTTAATTTTTAATTTTTAATTTTTAATTTTTAATTTTTAATTTTTAATTTTTAATTTTTAATTTTTAATTTTTAATTTTTAATTTTTAATTTTTAATTTTTAATTTTTAATTTTTAATTTTTAATTTTTAATTTTTAATTTTTAATTTTTAATTTTTAATTTTTATTTTTAATTTTTAATTTTTAGTTTCTAATTTTTAATTTTTAGTTTTTAATTTTTAATTTTAATTTTTAATTTTTAATTTTAATTTTAATTTTTAATTTTTAATTTTTAATTTTTAATTTTTAATTTTTAATTTTTAATTTTTAATTTTTAATTTTTAATTTTTAATTTTTAATTTTTAATTTTTAATTTTTAATTTTTAATTTTTAATTTTTAATTTTTAATTTTTAATTTTTAATTTTTAATTTTTAATTTTTAATTTTTAATTTTTAATTTTTAATTTTTAATTTTTAATTTTTAATTTTTAATTTTTAATTTTTAATTTTTAATTTTTAATTTTTAATTTTTAATTTTTAATTTTTAATTTTTAATTTTTAATTTTTAATTTTTAATTTTTAATTTTTAATTTTTAATTTTTAATTTTTAATTTTTAATTTTTAATTTTTAATTTTTAATTTTTAATTTTTAATTTTTAATTTTTAATTTTTAATTTTTAATTTTTAATTTTTAATTTTTAATTTTTAATTTTTAATTTTTAATTTTTAATTTTTAATTTTTAATTTTTAATTTTTAATTTTTAATTTTTAATTTTTAATTTTTAATTTTTAATTTTTAATTTTTAATTTTTAATTTTTAATTTTTAATTTTTAATTTTTAATTTTTAATTTTTAATTTTTAATTTTTAATTTTTAATTTTTAATTTTTAATTTTTAATTTTTAATTTTTAATTTTTAATTTTTAATTTTTAATTTTTAATTTTTAATTTTTAATTTTTAATTTTTAATTTTTAATTTTTAATTTTTAATTTTTAATTTTTAATTTTTAATTTTTAATTTTTAATTTTTAATTTTTAATTTTTAATTTTTAATTTTTAATTTTTAATTTTTAATTTTTAATTTTTAATTTTTAATTTTTAATTTTTAATTTTTAATTTTTAATTTTTAATTTTTAATTTTTAATTTTTAATTTTTAATTTTTAATTTTTAATTTTTAATTTTTAATTTTTAATTTTTAATTTTTAATTTTTAATTTTTAATTTTTAATTTTTAATTTTTAATTTTTAATTTTTAATTTTTAATTTTTAATTTTTAATTTTTAATTTTTAATTTTTAATTTTTAATTTTTAATTTTTAATTTTTAATTTTTAATTTTTAATTTTTAATTTTTTAATTTTTAATTTTTAATTTTTAGTTTTTAATTTTTAAATTTTAGTTTTTAATTTTAAATTTTCAATTTTTAATTTTAATTTTTATTTTTTAAATTTTAATTTTAATTTTAATTTTAATTTTAATTTTAATTTTTAATTTTTAATATTTAATTTTTAATTTTTAATTTTTAATTTTTAATTTTTAATTTTTAATTTTTAATTTTTAATTTTTAATTTTTAATTTTTAATTTTTAATTTTTAATTTTTAATTTTTAATTTTTAATTTTTAATTTTTAATTTTTAATTTTTAATTTTTGATTTTTGATTTTTGATTTTTGATTTTTAATTTTTAATTTTTAATTTTTATTTTTTAATTTTTAATTTTTAATTTTTAATTATTAATTTTTAATTTTTAATTTTTAATTTTTAATTTTTAATTTTTAATTTTTAATTTTTAATTTTTAATTTTTAATTTTTAATTTTTAATTTTTTATTTTTAATTTTTAATTTTTAATTTTTAATTTTTAATTTTTAATTTTTAATTTTTAATTTTTAATTTTTAATTTTTAATTTTTAATTTTTAATTTTTAATTTTTAATTTTTAATTTTTAATTTTTAATTTTTAATTTTTAAATTTTTAATTTTTAATTTTTAATTTTTAATTTTTAATTTTTAGTTTTTAATTTTTAATTTTTAATTTTTAATTTTTAATTTTTAATTTTTAGTTTCTAATTTTTAATTTTAAATTTTTAATTCTTAATTTTTAATTCTTAATTTTTAATTTTTAATTTTTAATTTTTAATTCTTAATTTTTAATTTTTAATGTTTAATTTTTAATTTTTAATTTTTAATTTTTAATTTTTAATTTTTAGCTTTTAATTTTTAATTTTTAATTTTTAATTTTTAATTTTTAATTTTTAATTTTTAATTTTTAATTTTTAATTTTTAATTTTTAATTTTTAATTTTTAATTTTTAATTTTTAATTTTTAATTTTTAATTTTTAATTTTTAATTTTTAATTTTTAATTTTTAATTTTTAATTTTTAATTTTTAATTTTTAATTTTTAATTTTTAATTTTTAATTTTTAATTTTTAATTTTTAATTTTTAATTTTTAATTTTTAATTTTTAATTTTTAATTTTTAATTTTTAATTTTTAATTTTTAATTTTTAATTTTTAATTTTTAATTTTTAATTTTTAATTTTTAATTTTTAATTTTTAATTTTTAATTTTTAATTTTTAATTTTTAATTTTTAATTTTTAATTTTTAATTTTTAATTTTTAATTTTTAATTTTTAATTTTTAATTTTTAATTTTTAATTTTTAATTTTTAATTTTTAATTTTTAATTTTTAATTTTTAATTTTTAATTTTTAATTTTTAATTTTTAATTTTTAATTTTTAATTTTTAATTTTTAATTTTTAATTTTTAATTTTTAATTTTTAATTTTTAATTTTTAATTTTTAATTTTTAATTTTTAATTTTTAATTTTTAATTTTTAATTTTTAATTTTTAATTTTTAATTTTTAATTTTTAATTTTTAATTTTTAATTTTTAATTTTTAATTTTTAATTTTTAATTTTTAATTTTTAATTTTTAATTTTTAATTTTTAATTTTTAATTTTTAATTTTTAATTTTTAATTTTTAATTTTTAATTTTTAATTTTTAATTTTTAATTTTTAATTTTTAATTTTTAATTTTTAATTTTTAATTTTTAATTTTTAATTTTTAATTTTTAATTTTTAATTTTTTAATTTTTAATTTTTAATTTTTAGTTTTTAATTTTTAAATTTTAGTTTTTAATTTTAAATTTTCAATTTTTAATTTTAATTTTTATTTTTTAAATTTTAATTTTAATTTTAATTTTAATTTTTAATTTTTAATATTTAATTTTTAATTTTTAATTTTTAATTTTTAATTTTTAATTTTTAATTTTTAATTTTTAATTTTTAATTTTTAATTTTTAATTTTTAATTTTTAATTTTTAATTTTTAATTTTTAATTTTTAATTTTTGATTTTTGATTTTTGATTTTTAATTTTTAATTTTTAATTTTTATTTTTTAATTTTTAATTTTTAATTTTTAATTTTTAATTTTTAATTTTTAATTTTTAATTTTTAATTTTTAATTTTTAATTTTTAATTTTTAATTTTTAATTTTTAATTTTTAATTTTTTATTTTTAATTTTTAATTTTTAATTTTTAATTTTTAATTTTTAATTTTTAATTTTTAATTTTTAATTTTTAATTTTTAATTTTTAATTTTTAATTTTTAATTTTTAATTTTTAATTTTTAATTTTTAATTTTTAAATTTTTAATTTTTAATTTTTAATTTTTAATTTTTAATTTTTAATTTTTAGTTTTTAATTTTTAATTTTTAATTTTTAATTTTTAATTTTTAATTTTTAGTTTCTAATTTTTAATTTTAAATTTTTAATTCTTAATTTTTAACTCTTAATTTTTAATTTTTAATTTTTAATTTTTAATTCTTAATTTTTAATTTTTAATGTTTAATTTTTAATTTTTAATTTTTAATTTTTAATTTTTAATTTTTAATTTTTAATTTTTAATTTTTAGCTTTTAATTTTTAATTTTTAATTTTTAATTTTTAATTTTTAATTTTTAATTTTTAATTTTTAATTTTTAATTTTTAATTTTTAATTTTTAATTTTTAATTTTTAATTTTTAATTTTTAATTTTTAATTTTTAATTTTTAATTTTTAATTTTTAATTTTTAATTTTTAATTTTTAATTTTTAATTTTTAATTTTTAATTTTTAATTTTTAATTTTTAATTTTTAATTTTTAATTTTTAATTTTTAATTTTTAATTTTTAATTTTTAATTTTTAATTTTTAATTTTTAATTTTTAATTTTTAATTTTTAATTTTTAATTTTTAATTTTTAATTTTTAATTTTTAATTTTTAATTTTTAATTTTTAATTTTTAATTTTTAATTTTTAATTTTTAATTTTTAATTTTTAATTTTTAATTTTTAATTTTTAATTTTTAATTTTTAATTTTTAATTTTTAATTTTTAATTTTTAATTTTTAATTTTTAATTTTTCATTTTTACTTTTTAATTTTTAATTTTTAATTTTTAATTTTTAATTTTTAATTTTTAATTTTTAATTTTTAATTTTTAATTTTTAATTTTTAATTTTTAATTTTTAATTTTTAATTTTTAATTTTTAATTTTTAATTTTTAATTTTTAATTTTTAATTTTTAATTTTTAATTTTTAATTTTTAATTTTTAATTTTTAATTTTTAATTTTTAAATTTTAATTTTTAGATATTAATTTTTAAATTTTAATTTTTAATATTAAATTTTAAATTTTAAAATTTTTAATTTTTAATTTTTTAATTTGTTGTTTTGAATTTTGAATTCTGAATTGTAATTTTTAATTTTTAGTTTTTAATTTTTGGTTTTTAATTTTTAATTTTTAGTTTTTATTTTTTAATTTTTAGTTTTTAATTTTTAAATTTTAGTTTTTAATTTTAAATTTTTAATTTTTAATTTTAATTTTAATTTTAATTTTAATTTTTTAAATTTTAATTTTTAATTTTTAATTTTTAGTTTTTAATTTTTAATTTTTAATTTTAATTTTTAATGTTTAATTTTTAATTTTTTATTTTTAATTTTTAATTTTTAATTTTTAATTTTTAATTTTTAATTTTTAATTTTTAATTTTTAATTTTTAATTTTTATTTTTAATTTTTAATTTTTAATTTTTAATTTTTAATTTTTAATTTTTAATTTTTAATTTTTAATTTTTAATTTTTAATTTTTAATTTTTAATTTTTAATTTTTAATTTTTAATTTTTAATTTTTAATTTTTAATTTTTAATTTTTAATTTTTAATTTTTAATTTTAAATTTTTAATTTTTAATTTTTAATTTTTAATTTTTAATTTTTAATTTTTAATTTTTAATTTTTAATTTTTAATTTTTAATTTTTAATTTTTAATTTTTAATTTTTAATTTTTAATTTTTAATTTTTAATTTTTAATTTTTAATTTTTAATTTTTAATTTTTAATTTTTAATTTTTAATTTTTAATTTTTAATTTTTAATTTTTAATTTTTAATTTTTAATTTTTAATTGTTTTTTAATTTTTGATTTTTAGATTTTAATTTTTAATTTTAATTTTTAATTTCTAAAATTTTTAATTTCTAAAAATTTTTAATTTCTAAAAATTTTAAATTTTTTTATTTTTCAAAACGTTTTCGCTCACTGTTTTAATCTCCAAACACTTCCTAATGAAATCGTGCCTTCATTTTATCTCCAAGCACTTCCTAATCTTTTGACCAATACAATCGTACCTCACACCGTTTTTGTCTTACTCTGTTTTTCTGATTGTATTGTGAAATAGCGTATAGATATTTACATAAAAAATTTGTTTAAGGTGAATAAAAAAAATTTCATTTTTAAGGGAAAAAAATTTTCGGTGAGCAAAAATTTTTGGAAATTAATAAAATTTGCCTTTGTTGAAATCATTTAACATACCAAACTATTAATAATTTTTTTTTTTTAGGAAGAATCTTCAGTATCTGTAAGTTTTTGTACAAAAACAAGTCTAAAACTGTTTGCCATAGGAAAGGTTTTTTAAAAAATTATATTTGGAATATAATAACTTTTCCATAAAATGAAGTTCGTAGAAGCTAAGAATTGCTCTATTGTGTTCATAATAAACATTTATCTATTAGATACATTGAACAGAATCAAATAAATGCTTGATTTGGCGAAAAGGTCAAAGCTATTAAAATAACTGAAAATTGTTTCCGTTTTTCTATAAATACATCTTTGCAACGCTTAATTAATAGCAATAATTTTTATATAGCCAACCTATATATTTGACATTTGAAAGCATTCATATAAATGTCATTTGGCAAAAGTTTTTTAAATGAAAATTAAAAGGAAACCATATTTATAGTTAGAAAGCCATACAAAAAAAAATATAAAAAAACTCGTTAATTGAATTTTAAAAGAACTACAAACTAAAATGCTTTGCTATGCAACATATATACGCAAACACGTACAATTCATGCATCAATAGTTCGAGGAACATTTAGCAAAAATGCAATTTTAACAAATTGAAAACTTATTATACGACCATTGATTTATAAGAAATTATAGTTTCCAAACAAATTAAATGAAATGAATCAATTGAAAAGATGAACAAATCTACTTGAATGATGCTGCACTGTGTATGTGGTGAGATTGCAACGATGATTGTTTGCAACAAAAAAAGTAAAAAGTCTTAAGGGAGGATGAAATATAAAAGTTTTCTTCCATTTTTTTTTTTAACATTAAACACACAATCATGATGTAACCTAATTTTAAAAAAATGTATTATTCTTTGCAGAAATTGAAGAACATTTTTCAAAAAAAAAATAAAATAATTTCATTAAAAAAAAAAAAAAAAATTTGCATTACATCAAATAAGAATAAGAGAAAATGTAATTTTTTTTATAACTTTTTTTAAAGCAAATCTGGTGTAAGCAACCACCAAAGTGTTAGAAAAACCCCAGAACTATTAGAGTAAATTACATTTTATTAAATTTTTTTGTTTGAAGCAATGATATTTAAAAACAATCTTAACTCATTATCACCACCCACTGGTTTAATTTCTAGTATAAACTATTTTTCACCATTTTTTTTTACAGAGCTTCTTTTTATGTTTTTTATTGTTAAAGAATTCCAATGAGTACAAAACGAAGAAGGATTTCCATAATCACTGCCTGGCACCGATTTTAAGGTTTAACTTGGCTTTATTTTAATCTTTCCATGCTCGAAATGATAACACACACACCCACCCACACCTACACACACACTGTAGCATTGTGACACAGTTGCACTTGTATGCAATGAAGAACAATTTATGTATTTGGTCACACTGTTGTTAAGTTAGTCATAATGTCGCCTGTTTTGGCATGAGCACTTTTGAATTAAAATGCATGCAAGCATGCACTCTTAGCTAACCTTCTCGTTAGTCGTTTGTTTTTTTTTTTTTTTTTTTTTTTTTTATTTCACAGTGGGTTGGAGAATAATTTATGAAGTTTTTTTGCATACTTAAAGCTGTTGCAGATAAAAAGAATTTATAGCCTAGTTTATGGCGATGTTTAAAATTTAAAGGAAATTTAATCATTTAATCATATTGCTGCTTTAATGAGTAAAGTCTTTAAAATCATGGAATTTTTGTGAAAAAAAGGTCTGCAAAATTCGATGGTTCCTCAGACTTTTTCACGTTCAAGGAATTTTAATAGGAAAGTCGTAAATCACTAATTCTTTAAAAATCTGGAAATTTTTTTATAGGAAAGGTACTGGAAAGGTGTATCTGGGCTCTGATCGGAATATGTTAGTCACAATAATTATTTTTTATTTATTATTTTTCGTTTTTCGTTTTAAATTTTTAATTTTTATTTATTAAATTTATTAAATCTGGAAATTTTTTAATCGGAATGATAGCTGCTAATGAGTCTTTTTTAATCCTTAATGTCTGAAAATATTATTTCCCTCAGAATAAGATTTTTGTGCAAATTAAAAAGGACTTCGACTTGTTAATTTCTTCTAAAGGCAAATCTCAATCCTTTATTAGGAAAAATTTTATATGACAAAGTTGCATTATTATATCCCGCTAAGGAAATATTCTGTATTGGAAAAGATCTGTAGAATCAGTTAAGATTTTTCATAAATAATAATTTAATTATTCTTCTCTATCACAATGAACCGGATGGTAACATATATTGGGGGAGTAAGAATTTGTTATAAAAAAAAAAAAAATTAGTTTTATGAAAAAAAAAGATTGTATCTGGGCTCGGATCGGAATATGTTAAGTGACAAATAATTAGGAGAAAATATTCTTACAGAAAAAATTTGAAAAAAACATTTGACGATGAAAGAAAAAATTAATTTTTTTTCTCTTGGTAAAAAAAAAGTTTTGATTTAAACGAAAAATTATTGCGTTAAAAACAAAATGTTGTCAAAACTTTTTTGTGAAAAAAAAAAATTTTTTTTTTTTTTTTTGGTGTAAAAATTGTTTGGACGTTGAAATAAATTTTAGATGAAACAGAATTGTTCGTGAAAAAAAAATTTTAATTTTTTTTTTAATTTGATTGAAATGATAAAAAAATTGAGTTAAAAATAAAATTTTGTGAAAATTTTATTAAGGTGAAAAAAATTTGGGTTGAAAAATTTTGGCATCAAAAATTTTTTGACGTTGAATAAAATTTAAGATGAAACAAAATTGTTCGTGAAAAAAAGGATTTTTTTTAATTTTTTTTTTTTTGATGAAAAAATTTGGAATGAAAAATTTTTTTTGATGTTCAAATAAAATTTAAGATTAATCAAATTGTTTGTAAAAAAAAATAGATTTTTGTTTTGTAAAAAAAGTTTTTTTTTACACGAAAAATAATGAGTCAAAAAAAATTTTTTTGGAAAAATTTCTTCAAGTTAAAATAATTTTGAGATGAAAAAATTTTTGACGTTGATTAAAATTTAAGATAAAAAAGAATTGTTAGTGAACATTTTTTTTTTTTTTTTTTATTTGATATAAACGTAAAATATTGAGTTAAAAACAAAATTTTTTGAATATTTTTTAAGGTGTAAAAATTTGGGTTGAAAATTTTTGCTATGAAAAATTTTTTGACATTGAATAAATTTTAAGATGAAAAAAATTGTTCGAGAAAAAGATTTTTTTTAATTTGATTTAAACGTAAATTGAGTTAAAAAAAACAATTTTTTTTTTTTTTTTGTGGAAAAATGTGGATGAAATTTTTTTTAAAACGAATTAAAAAATTGTTTATAAAACAACAGATTTTTGTTTTTTAAAAAAGTTTTGGTTAAAACGAAAAATACTGAGTCAAAAATTAAATATTTTGAAATAATTTTGAGATGAAAAATTTTCGTTTGTGAGAATTTTTTTATTTGATATAAACATAAAATATTGAAAAAAAAATTATATTTTGTGAAAATTTTCTTGTGATTATTTTTAAAGGTAAAAGGACGTGGGTTGAAAATTTTTGGGATGAAAAATTATTTGACGTTGAGTTAAATTGACGATGAACCAAAATCGTTCGTAAAACTTAATTTTATTTTTATTTTTTTTTTTTTTTTAATTAATCAACACTCAGGGCCTGCCCCCTACAGATGCAGTGCATTGTGTTGATCGTAGGAAAATAGGTTAAGGAGGAAAGAGGGAGTAGTGTGTTCATTTTTTTTTTCCAGCGACAAACCAAAGCCTCTGGTGGGAATCGAACCCACGACCCCTCGCATGATAGGCGAGCATGGTACCTACTCACCTACCGGGTAAAAAATATTGAGTTAAAAATAATTTTATTTTGTGAAAATTTGTTTCTGGTAATATTTAAGGTAAAAAAATTCTACGATGAAAAAAATTTCTTTGACGTTGAATGAAATTTAAGATAAATAGATTTTTGTTTTGCAAAAAAAAAAATTGATTTAAAAAGATATTGAGTTAAAAATGCTTAGCGAACAATTTTTTGGAAACAAAATTTGGGATAAATATAAATTTAGGCCAAAATATTTTCTCGTTATAAAAAAATTTTCCAGAAAAAAAATTTAGAATTTTTTTTTTTCTTTTTTTGGCATACGATTTTTTTTTTTTTTTTTTTTAATTTTTTAATTTAACGGAAAGTCTTGAGTTAAAAATGAAATGTGTTTTTTTTTTCTTTTTTGTGAACGAATTTGGGATGAAAAATTTGTTGACGTTGAATAAAATTGAAAAAAAAAAAATTTTTTTTTTTTTTTTTTTTTGATTTAAGAAAAAAAAATTTGAGTTGTGATAACAAAAAATAATTTGGTGAGAAAAAAATGTTGAGATAGTAATTTTTCACGTTAAATAATATTTAAGAAGATAAAAAAAAAATTAAAAAATGATTAAGATTAAAACGAAAAAGTTGAGTTAAAAATATAGCTTTGTTAACAATTTTTTTTCTAATTTTTGTTGCGAGAAAAAAATTTGATTTGAAAAATTTTGGGATGAAAATTTTTTGATGATGAAAAAAAAATTGGGGAAAAAATTTGATACGAAATTTTTCGCGAATTTTTTTTTTTTTTTTTTTTTTTTTTTTTTTTGTATCCGAAATTTTTCGTTTTTTTTTTTTTTGAAAAAAATTTTTAATTTTAACGAAATATGTTGAGTTAAAAATAAAACTTTGTGAAATTTTTTTTTTTTTTTTAACAAATTTTTGAACAAATTTTTTTTGACGTTGAATAAAATTTAAGATGAAACAAAAAAATTTTCCTTTATTTGTATTTAAGAAAAAATATTGAGTTGTGATAACAAAAAACTTTTTTTGTGAGAAAAAAATTTTGGGATAGTAATTTTTCACGTTAAATAAAATTTAAAAAATATTAGTGAAAAAAAATATGGAAAATGATTATGATTAAAACGAAAAATATTGAGTTAAAAATATAATTTTGTAAAAAAAATTTTTAAATTTTTTTTTGGCGATGAAAAAAAAATTTTGGGGAATTTTTTTTTTTTTTTTTCCAAGATTTTGATTTAAACGAAAAAATATTGAGTTAAAAAATACATATTTTCGAAATTTTTCTTTTAATTAATATGAAGAAATATGACAATCTAATTTATTCACAGATGCTTCGGCACGTGGTCGTTATTTCAACATATCGTTCGATCAAAAGATTAGTTTTATGTTTAATTTTTCTTTAATTCATTCGATTATGTTTTTTTAATATGTAGGTGCGTTCTGAAACTGAAAATTAAAATTTCCAAAAGGAAACTTTTTAGAAAAAGTGAAACAAAAAATATTAATTGCTCCACTGTGTTTTGTTAATGTGAATGTTTGTGAAAATATATGTTCTCCTATGCATATCTATGCATTTTAAATATGGGGGGTGGGTTTCATCCTCCAACTATTAACATACATTCAGTATTCACTTTTTTGTTGCAATTCTATTTCAAAGCTCTTTACATTTTTTGATGTTTTTCTTTTTTTTTTTATTGTACAAACAGAGATGCTTTTATCATACAAGTTCTTGCTTACATATGTAAATAGTAACATCCGTTGTAGAAAAAGGAGGTGGAGAAGAAGATAACTAACAAATTCTTTTTAAATCAAGGTTAGGTTTTTCTAATTTTTTTTTTTTTATCTCTTTTTCTATTTTTCACCTGCCAGCGATTTTGTTTGTTAATTTGAATAGCTCAGTTTATTACGTAAGGAAGCAGTGGTGGTGATGAGGACGATCATGGTAATAATTTCATTCACAGTTGAAATATATTTGCATACTTTAAGGCTTTTCGTTGTATGTACTCATCCAGCCAAACAAATCAAGCATGATAAAATATTTCTAAAGTTGTTTCGTGGCAACAATTTTGTCTATTTTGTAGATTATATAATATTTCTATGAGAATATATTTTTTTTTTTCAATTGTCGTGTTGTATCTATTTGAAAGTAGTTTACATTGAGTGCCCTTTTTTAAAAGAAAAAATAAAGACCGAGTAGTTGTTGTAGTTGTTATATGCCAGCACTTATTATTATTGTGTTTGGTGGATGTTATTGTTCTAAAATTACATAAAAAAGACTCAAGTTTGAGTGACACTGATGAAGTGTCATTGTTATTATTGTTGTTTTTCAGTCTTCTTCTTGCAATTATTTGCAGAATATTTGCATTTGCTCGGCTTAATTGCAGGCTGGCATTTAGAAAAAAAGTAAACCAGAAAGGAAAAAACACAAATTCTGAGAAATATTTTCAAATTTATGATTCTAATAACAAGCTGATCTAGCCGATCTCACTGTGACCGTTTATTGCTGTTCTCCAAATCAGTTTTGTATTGAAATATAGCAAATGTAGTCTCTTTTGATGATTTAGCTTAAAATAAATTTTTAATTTTTTAAAACTTATTTTTCCCTAAAAATATGTAAAAAATAATTTTTTTTCTTTTTCAAAAATTTAAAAAAAAAAAAAAAATTTATCTCAAAACTTAATTTTACCTCTAAAAACATTTTTTAAATCCTTAAAATATCTTTTTTACCCCAAAAATTGTTTAAACTTAAAAGAAATTAATAAAAATAAGATTAAAAAAATATTAAAAAATTCATTTATTAAAATTAAAATAAAAAAAAATTGTTTAACCTTAAAACAAATTCATAAATTAATTTAAAAAAAAAAACAAGACTGTTAAATTCGGCTGTGCTCAATATTTGATACCCTCCACCTCTATATTAAACTCAATATTACAACCAATATTGGGTATGGCTACCACTTTGTTGTCGGTACTGAAATTTTAATTTAGAATATCAATTAAATTTAAAGTTAATTGCTTTTCTTGTTGACCAGTTTCTATTATAAGTTCTTTTCATTATTTCATGTATTTTTGAGACATTAATAGTTATACGATAATTCAAAAAAAAAAGAAAAACAAAATGATTCTTGGCTAAAAATTATAAATATTAAAAATAAGCATATTTTAAAATTAGCTAGTGATATGTTAATTTAAGGATATATTTAAAAAATAATAAATAAATAGTAAAAACAGGTAAAAAACTAAAGATCTATAATATAAACAGGCTAAGCGATTTCTTGTGACTGATGTTTTGTTCTAGCGTTTTATCCCGATTTTGATCAAACATATATTATTTTAAAGGTTTTCTTTTCAGCCGTTTTGCAGATTTACAGATTTTTAGTTTTTTTCCTTTATTTTGAGTAAATTGCAGTTAAAGTTGCTACTAACACATACATAAAATTAGACATATGCTGTGTGTTTTACTAAATTTGTTAATCTGTTTGTAAATGGGTTTGTTATCTTCATTCACAATAATAAACCATAAAAATGTTGGTTTGTGAATTGGCTAAGTTGAAAAATAAAACTGCCTAGAAATTGCACTCGAATTTGGACGCTGGAATCTGCTAGTAGAAATTAAAACTTTTAATTTTTAATTTTAAAAATTAAAACTTAAAAATTTAAATTTTAAATTTTTAATTTTTAATTTTAAATTGTAAATTTTAAAATTTTGAATTTTAGATTTTGAATTTTAAATTTAAAATTTTTACTTTTTAATTTTTAATTTTTAATTTTTAATTTTTAATTTTTAATTTTTAACTTTTAATTTTTAATTTTTAATTTTTAATTTTTAATTTTTAATTTTTAATTTTTAATTTTTAATTTTTAATTTTTAATTTTTAATTTTTAATTTTTAATTTTTAATTTTTAATTTTTAATTTTTAATTTTTAATTTTTAATTTTTAATTTTTAATTTTTAATTTTTAATTTTTAATTTTTAATTTTTAATTTTTAATTTTTAATTTTTAATTTTTAATTTTTAATTTTTAATTTTTCATTTTTAATTTTTAATTTTTAATTTTTAATTTTTAATTTTTAGTTTTTAATTTTTAATTTTTGAATTTTTAATTTTTAAATTTTTGATTTTTATTTTTTATTTTTAATTTTTAATTTTTAATTTTTACTTTTTAATTTTTAATTTTTAATTTTTATTTTTTAATTTTTAATTTTTAATTTTTAATTATTAATTTTTAATTTTTAATTTTTAATTTTTAATTTTTAATTTTTAATTTTTAATTTTTAATTTTTAATTTTTAATTTTTAATTTTTAATTTTTAATTTTAAATTTTAAATTTTAAATTTTTAATTTTTAATTTTTAATTTTAAATTTTAAATTTTAAATTTTAAATTTTTAATTTTTAATTTTTAATTTTTAATTTTTAATTTTTAATTTTTAATTTTTAATTTTTAATTTTTAATTTTTAATTTTTAATTTTTAATTTTTAATTTTTAATTTTTAATTTTTAATTTTTAATTTTTAATTTTTAATTTTTAATTTTTAATTTTTAATTTTTAATTTTTAATTTTTAATTTTTAATTTTTAATTTTTAATTTTTAATTTTTAATTTTTAATTTTTAATTTTTAATTTTTAATTTTTAATTTTTAATTTTTAATTTTTAATTTTTAATTTTTAATTTTTAATTTTTAATTTTTAATTTTTAATTTTTAATTTTTAATTTTTAATTTTTAATTTTTAATTTTTAATTTTTAATTTTTAATTTTTAATTTTTAATTTTTAATTTTTAATTTTTAATTTTTAATTTTTAATTTTTAATTTTTAATTTTTAATTTTTAATTTTTAATTTTTAATTTTTAATTTTTAATTTTTAATTTTTAATTTTTAATTTTTAATTTTTAATTTTTAATTTTTAATTTTTCATTTTTCATTTTAAATTTTTTATTTTTCATATTCGATTTTCATTTTTCATTTTTTCTTTTTCATTTTTCGTTTTTAATTTTTATTTTTCATTTTTCATTTTTTATTTTTTATTTTACATTTTTCATTTTTCACCAATACAATCATAAGTCACACCGATATTGTCTTACGTCTCACATGTTACGCTGTTTTTGTTATTGTATTGTGAAAAGAAATTTACCCCCTGTGCGCATAGATGTTTACACATTAAAATATTATTAGTATTATTTTTAAAGTTAAACAATTCTTCAGGTAAAAAGATATTTTCAAAGATTTAAATAATTTTTAAGAGGTAAAATAATTTTTTAAGATTAATGTTTTGTTTAATCATTTTGTTTAAATTAATTAAAAAAATAATAAACAATTTTCCAGATAAAAAAGGATTTAAAAAAAATTTTAGAGGTAAAAATAAATTTTTAAAATTTAAAAAAATTATTTGGCAGATGCTAGTTTTTGTTCTGTTTTTTTTTTAGTACATAAATTTTTTTTTATTAATTAAAAATTATAAATTTTTTTAATTCTAAAAATTATGTACCCTAGTAAGAAGATATTCGCACAACCGAAATTAGCCCTCTTGTCTTTTGAATACAGAAAATGAGAAAAGTGCCTTTTAATATGCCACAAAACTTAAAAAAATATGCATATACTTTTAATGAAAAAATGCCTCTCGATCCGCAAATAAATTTTTGCTCCGCAAAAAATCTATAATGAGTATTGACAGTTGCTGCAATGCACTTCATCATGACTCCAAGACTCAAAATTGATTTTTATAAACATTTCTTAATCTTTATTAAAGAATTGACATATGTGTGTCAAACAAATAAGGACATTAAGCTTATAAGAAACTTTAAAAATAATCTTTATTTATGACTGTCGATTATGAGAGTTCATTATTCTTCAAAAATTAATTATAATCTGAGCACTCATAAGTATAATTTATTTTTAATTATGCATTTTCTTTAGCCCTCTTATTCATAGTGGGTCTTAAATATGTTAATAACGGAGTGTTGATGTATAACTGACAATTTTATAGTGTAAAGTTGACACATTTTAATTAAAATGTGTGATATATTTTTTAATATATCTTTTCATCACAACAATTTAAAATTTTATGAAAACGTAAAGAGAACAATAAAGACAGCAGCAAATTTTTTAACAGACAAACCAGAGGATATTTAGTCAATAAACTAAACTTTTATATTAAATATCCTTAAAAATATATATTTTTTTTGTTTTTATATTAGATTATGATTATGAAAAAGAATGTTGTCACGTTTGAAAAATATTTGCTCTTCTTCATGGTTTATATAATTTAAAGTACTTAAAAAAAAATCATATAAACCCCCCCAGTGATGTAGATGAAATTGTTCTTTTTTTTATTTGCTGACTTTAAGATATAAAGTCAGCTTTGCGGCACGTTTGTCAAAGTGTTTAGTCATTTTTTTAATATTTCTTAGATTTAATGTTTTTATAGTAATTTTTTTTGTAATTGTTTAACTAAAGAGCCAAATTAAGTTTTTTCTCACTCTCTCTCTCCCTCTCGTCTCTGTCAGTGTTCTTGTATTAAAGTTATTGACTTAAAGCTTCCTTAATTAGCCCGTAATTAAAGTCTAAGTGAAAATAAGATTTAATATTTCTTATTTTTTTTGTTTGTCTTTAACAGAAGCAAAAGGAAAAGGTTACAACATTATTTATTTAGGATTATGATGACAATGTGCTGCGGTGGTGGTTTTCGGTTCGAGATTTGCAAAGAACTAGAAAATTTTGTAATAAAGTTTTTTTTTTTTTTTTTTTGAGTAAAAAAAAATTTCGTATTCTGAAATTTAAGACAATTTATATATACATATAAAATTCATTTTATGGTTGTTGAATCTTTCTTCAGAAAATTGTTCGAATAAGATAACAGAAATAAATATTTTATATATTTACTAAAGACTTATAGGATTTTAGTGAAATGTCCTGTATAAAAATTTACAGTAGTTTTCCCATAGAAACGCCTTAATTCTGGAATTCTTAAGAAAATTCTTCTATCAGTTTATTAAGATTAACAAAAATACTGAGATTCTAAATCCGAAATATATTATGTGTTTTGTCTTAGATGACAACAAATTATTACAACACAAATTTGAGAGATTCTTAATGAAAAATCAGTAGATTTGGGGGATTTTTGGTATTCTGGGGATTTATCACTTCAAAACCAAAAATGTTACCTTCAGAAAATAAGATTAAAAACAGATTATATAAAAAAGATTTGCTTACATCTTACATTTTTTGTAGAAACCATTTCACTGTCGTGTAGACTTTGGAATTTATAAAATCTGATTTAAATTTTGTGTAGCAAATTGAAAATATAATGACTTAGAACCATAACAATTGGAATAATTCTGGTTTTATACAGATTCCTGCGCTCGAAATTCGAGTGCAATTTCTAGGCAGCTTTTTTTTTCAACTTAGCCAATTCACAAACCAACACTTTTATGATTTATTATTATTGTGAATGAGGATAAAACACTCATTAACAAACACATTAACAAATTTAATAAAACACACATGGCATATGCATAATTTTATGTATGTGTTAGTTGCAACTTTAAATGCAATTTACTCAAAATAAAGGAAAAAATTTAAAAATCTGTAAATCTGGTGAACAGCTAAAAAGAAGTTCTTTTCAAATAATATACGTTTGGTCAAAATCGGGATAGAACGGTAGAACAAAAAATCGGTCACAAGAAATCGTTTAGCCATATAATATTATAGATATGTACTAATACGAGTGTGAATCAATAAATCCTGAATGAATGAATGTTTTTTTTTTTTTTTTTTTTTTTTTTTTTTTTTTTTTTTTTTTTTTTTTTTTTTGGTCATAAGAAAAATATAATTTCCCAACATAGTCTCTCCTAGCACAATACAATCTTTGACCCTTGTTTCTTCGATCTTCAAAATAGACATTTGGTTCATCATTCCATTCCTAGTTTGGGCTTAGGAAATAGTCACTGGGAGCTAAGTCCGGTGGAATATTGTAGAATATGAGATGGCAAGACAAAATTCTAAAAGTGTTAATGGTCAATTTTGAGCAAACGCGATAATCATTTTGCGGGCAGCTTTCTAATACCCAACTATATATATATTCGTTCCTAATCATGTAAAATTTAAGTCCCAGAACCATTTAATATGCCCACGACATCACAAACCCGCGCTCATTCACTGTCCGATCGGCCAACATTTTCGAGTGTAGTGACCTCAATTTGCCATTTATAACGTTCAGCGTCACTAGCGTTTGTCTGAAAATAAAGGAACTCAGTAAAACCATAGTACATATCGAGCGTTTCCTTGTTTTGACTTCCGCAAAAATAATGTTTATGAGCACTAAAAATTTCAAACTATTTTATTCACAGATCGTAGTTGATGTTTAACTAACTTCGAGGGAACTTCAAAAAGTATGGACTAATTGGTCCGTCTTCGAACTGCTTATTTCCACAATCCTCATTTTTATACCTTTTTTCACACCAGTGTGCAGAAATAAAAGTTCGTCATTCCGTTTATAATACTTACTAAATTAAATCTGGATACTATAAAAAATATATATGTTATCTATAATATTAATAGGTAAGGCGATTTCTTGTGATCGATGTAAGTTTCACAGTTTTACCCCGATTTTGACAAAAGATTTATCAATTGAAAGGTATTTATTTTTCGCTGTTACCCAGATTTACAGATTTTCATCGTGTGGAATATTTTTTTGGAGTTATCATCGTTCAAAGTTGCTACTAACACAAACATAAAATTATACAATGCTATGTGTGTGTTTATTAAATTTGTTAATGTGTTTGTGTTAATGTGTTGAGCTTATTTTCTTCATTTAAAATGAGTTGAATTGTGAAGCATACCCTTAGGGTCTTTATTAAATGAAAAAATAAAATTTCCTAGAATTTGCACTCGAATTTCGAGTGCTGGAATCTGCTAGTATTATACTAGGTGATTTCTTGTTACCGATGATTTGTTCTACCGTTTTATCCCGATTTGGTCCAAACATATATTATTTGAAAGGTATTTCTTTTTAGCTGTCCACCTGATTTTCAGATTTTGAAATTTTTTCCTTTACTAAAATTATACATATGCTATGTATGTGTTTATTAAATTTGTTAATGTGTTTGTTAATGAGTTTGTTATCTCCATTCACAATAATAATAAATCAAAAAAGTGTTGGTTTGTGAATTGGCTATGCTGAGAAATAAAATTGGCTAGAAATTGCACTCGAATTTCGAGCGCTGGAATCTGCTAGTATATATTATTGTGTTGAAATAACAATGGCTGCCTGTCACTCTATGAAAATATGATCACGGTCAACTGGGTGAAAATAATTAGTGAAAATGATTCATTGACATCATCAAAAACGGTTCAATAGGTCCCGAGAATTCAATGAAAATGTAAAAAAAAATTGAATTTTATGTTGTTCTTGATATTGTTGTTATTTAAAATTTCGTCATTTGTGTGTCAAAGTAGTAATTGTTGTTGTGGTCGTAGTGTTTGTAGCATTTGCTTAATGAGTGTGTATGTATCGCTATACTGCACGTGTCTTATTAGTTTAGGCTGGTATTGCCAGATTGTTTTTTTTTTTTTTTTTTGTTTTTAAGTTTATCCGTAACTAAATACAAAAAATCACCAATATGAAAGAAAAATAACAAAAAAGTAAATTTTCTTACAAAAGCACCTAATTTTTGCAAAAAAAAAATTAATTAAATAATATTTATAGATTTAAAAAAAAAGTTGATCCGATTTTCAAATTCTTTTTTTTTTTTTTCCTCAACAGTTCTGTTGTAAGTACTTTTTCTTTTCTCATTTTCCTAATTTATAACTTTTTGTTTACAACAATTTAACATGTTTTGATTAATTCCATATACCTGTTTTGGAGAAAAATTCTCAGATTAGAAATTTTAAGCGTTTTAAATGTATTCCTATTGAATACGTTTAAAGATTACCAATATTTTTCCTATAGAATCACCGCAAATGTAACAAAGCCTAAGACAATTAAATAAAAAATTATGTCCCGTGGACTTGAAAAAAGAAATTCAATAGGTCTGGCAAACCCTCTAACTCTCATGCTACTTTTAGTAATACATTCAATTATTCTATTCTAATAACAGAAAACTAAGCCAATTTTTCAGATAGAAGTAAATTTTTCTATAAAAAACTATCATTGTTTAAAACAAAAACCGTAAATTAGAATTCCATAATATTAATAGCCAAGGCGATTTCTTGTGATCGATGTAACTTTGTCAGTTTTGAAACGATTTTGACCAAACATACCTCATTTGAAAGGTATTTCTTTTTAGCTGACCACCAGAATTACAGATTTATCGTCTGGCACATTATTATTTTTTTTTTTTTTTTTTTTTTTTTGAGAAAAATTCAATTAAAGTTGCTACTAACACATACACAAAATTATACAATGCTGTGTGTGAGTGTTTATTAAATTTACTAATGTGTTTTATTTAAAAAGCCCTATTTTATTAGAAAAACCCTATGTTGAACTGAAAAATAATTTTGGACATAAACCAATAACGACAATAACGCAATTGAATTTGAATATAATAATTGCATATCACACGACATGTGTTGTATATTGAATTGCCTATAATTAGCGTAACTTTAGGTGGGTGGTTCAAATACCATTAGGCTCTCATTTATGTGGGTTCAACAAACATTTATTTAATGAAATAAATTTAATGAATTAGATAGATTAAAAAAATAATGAAAGAAATAAACTGAATGAAAAAAAATTCCTAGAATTTGCACTCGAATATCGAGGGCTGGGATCTGCTAGTTATAATAAAAAAAAAAGAAAACACTAGATTAAAAAAACAATCAAAGAAATATATTGAATGAAAAAATAAAATTTCCTAGAATTTGCAATCGAATTTCGAGGGCTGGGATCTGCTAGTAAAAAAAAAAGAAAACAATTAACTTTAAATTTTAATGGTATTCGAATTTAGAGATTAATTATCGGCAACTGTATTGAAATAGTAACCGTACTCAACATTGTTTCTCATATTGAGTTTAAGACACAGGTAGAGGATATCAAAGATAGGCAGAGTATTTAATATTCTTCCTTGTTTTCGTACTTTTTTTATTAATCTTTAACTGCAAATTAAATCTCTGAAGTCATTTTTTCCCAGAACAATATAAAAGAATTCTCGCACGTTAAATTTTTATTTCTTAAAAAACTTTCCAAAACAAAGTTTTTAGATATTTATCTCGAAGATTCTTCGATTAAAAAATTAAAATTTTACATGTTGAAAATAATTCAAAGAACCAGATTGCATTTATATATTAAAGATATTTTTCGAATGAAAAACGATTAGGTCAGATTTTATAGTAGTCCGTTTTGTCGGGATCAAAGCTATAAATAACAACTTTTAAATTAGTCAGTCCCGGTTCGAAGGACCATAAGCAAATTACTACAAAAAAGTACTTCGAATAATTATAAATTCAAAATTCTCCATTTTAAACTAAAACGTCGTGATTTTCCACATTAATGAGACAGAATAAGTTATTTACTGAACGGTTGTTACTGAACCTCTTCCATTGAAACAAATGAAATGTCTACCATTTTCTAAATAAAAAAAAAAAGTACAACACAATACGGTTGGATCACTTATGGCAAAAGTCATGACCTCAAAAACAATGCAAAATATGTTGTAGTCATAATGGTGGCTTGGAACAAAACCAACAAATGGCAAAATATTCGAGATACATTTGTAACATCATAGATACGCTAAAATACAAGTTTTTTTTTTGCATTTCTTATTATTGCATGGAATTTTTTAATTTTAACATGTTAAAAAAAAAAAGATATGTAAATAATAAAGAAATTCACATAAAATTCTCATAAATTACTTTTGTTACGGAAATACCAGCCAAAGGATGTGCCAAGAAAGGCCGGTGTATTTGTGAGCTAAAAAATTTATTGATTTTTTTTTTATATTATTAAACCGAATGAAATATTCAAAGCAAAGATTTTATAAAATTCAATTGGTGCAATATTTTATATCTATATATATGTACCACGTCGTGTGCACTAATGTTTTATAAAATGTTCACGTATAAAACGAAAGTCCATAAAAGGCTAAAAAAAAAATGCATAGCGCAAAATAAAAACAATAAGAAAATATCACACTATAAACATAAAAGATAAACATTGAATTCGAACGAAAAAAAAATGTCGACAATGAAATAAAGTTATTTTTTCCAATATGTTTCTGACATTTTTTTCTTTTCTGTAACACGTTTATTGTCGAACAAAAGTACACTCCTTTGCCAACAATATTTCATTTCATACTTCATAGTCATCGTATGCGTTTTGACGTTCAGCTACTTCCTAGAACACACACACTGTCACACATACACTTAAATACATCATTTTATTGCAGAGCATAAAACAAAATTTAATGGAGCATAATCCTTTTGCTTATTTACAAAAAAAATTCAAAAACTGTTCACCATCATCACTTACCTCAACTGAAATTGTAAATACTGGAGCATGCACTGGGCCATTCTGTGATTCCAGTTTGTAAATAAGACCATGTCTCAGCTCATTTAGCATGGCAACTGTATTTTTTGGTTGTGGCACACGTTCCTTACTGGTTCTTGGTTTCTTTTTGGGAGTACCTGTTCGAAATGATAGAGAAATATGGAAAAATGCAGCAAAATATGATTAATTGGTTGGGTAATGGATTATGTTTGAGCTATATTGGCAATTTAAGAGGTTATTTGTGGTAGAAACTTATGGGGATAAAAAAGGTAAATATGCATAAAGCGAATCTTTTAGGTGAAAACAGAAATAAAAAGTTTTGCAAATTTTGAATTTCAAAAATATATATTTAAAAAAACATGAAACAAAATAAGAGAAAACATTAAACAAATTTCAGGTTTAAATATATTTTGCTGATCCGAAGGACCATAATAAAAAAATTTAGTCTCAAAATATTTTTCTTATATTATAATATATATTTTTTTAATTTTGAAAAAAAAATTTAAAAAAAAATTTAATTTAATTTTTTAATTTAGAAAAAAATAATTAATTATATTTTTTTAATTTGTTTTATTAAATTTGTTGATTTTTTTAAATTTTTTTTAAATTTTTTTTAATTTTGAATTTTTTTTATATTTTTTTTTTAACTTTTTTTAAATTTTTTTTCTTAAAATATTTTTTCAAAATATTTTTTTAACGTGTGTTTTGAAAATTTAACAATTTTCTTAACCCTAAAGAAAAAAACTTTAAACCTACATATTTTTTTTTCAACTTTTTTTTTTAAAACTTAATTTTTTAAACTATTTAAGTTATTTTATAATTTTTAAATAGAAAAAAAAATGTTTTTTTAATTTTTTTTTTATTTTTTTATTTTTTCATTTTTTATTTTTTTTTTGTGTGTTTATTTTTTTTTTTTTTAATTTTTATTTTA
The DNA here is from genome assembly GCA_963682025.1 of Cordilura impudica. Taxonomy (NCBI): domain Eukaryota; kingdom Metazoa; phylum Arthropoda; class Insecta; order Diptera; family Scathophagidae; genus Cordilura; species Cordilura impudica. Next base: position 24,209,464 of record OY821520.1, read on the forward strand.
ATAACTTTTTTGAGTACTTGGGATGTCAGTAAACTTTAAAATTTTAAATAAATCATAAGTTCAAAAAAAAAAACATTTTAAAAAAGCAAAAGCATTTTAAAATAGCAAAAATAGACAAATTTCAGATTAAAATATTTTTGTGGATCCGAAGGACCATTATAAATAAATTTAGTCTTAAAATATTTTTTCTTATACATATTATATATATATATTTTTTTAATTTAAAAAAAAAATAAAAAAAAATTTATTATATTTTTTTAATTTCGAAAAAAAATAATTCATTATATTTTTAAATTTTTTTTTAAATTTTTTTTAAATTTCTTTTTTAATTTTTTTTTTTAATTTTTTTTAAATTTTTTTTCTTAATTTTTCGCACAAAATATTTTTTTTAACGTATATTTTGAAAATATAATAATTTTTTTAACCCTAAAGAAAAAAAACTTTACTTATTTTTTTCAAACTTTTTATTTTTTATTTTAAGTTATTTTATAATTTTTAAGTTTAAAAAAAAAATTTTTTAATTTTTTTTTATTTTCTTTTTATTTTTTTTATATTTTTTTTACATTTTTTTTTTATTTTTTTTTTATTTTTTATTTTTTTATTTTTTATTTTTTTATTTTTTATTTTTTTATTTTTTATTTTTTTATTTTTTATTTTTTTATTTTTTATTTTTTTATTTTTTATTTTTTTTTTATATAACTTTTTTGAGTTCTTGGGATTTCAGTCAAATTTAAAATTTTAAATAAATTATAAGTTCAAAAAAACCTTTTAAAAAAGCAAAAGCATTTTAAAAAAGCAAAAATAAACAAATTTCAGATTAAAATATTTTTGTGGATCCGACGGACCATTATAAAAATTGTCTAAATATAATTTTAGTTTTTTGTACATTATATATATTTTTTAATACATATATATTTTTCAAAAGAATTTGATTTTTTTTTTAATAAAGTTTGTTTATTTTTTATCTTTTTAACTTTTCTTTCAAAATGAATTGTTTAACATGTGTTACACTTTTATTTATTTTTTTTTTTTTTTATTATTATTATTCTTTACACATTTTATTTGTTTTTAAACCTTGAATTTTTTAACAATAAATTTTTTATTTGTTTTTAAATCTTGAATTATTTAACAATAAAATTTTTTAAACTATTATTTAAGTTATTTTGGAAATTTTTTAATTTTTTCAAAATTTTTATTTTAACAGTTTATTTGAGAATTTGGGATGTCGCTAAGCTTCAAAAATTTAAAATATATTTAAAAGCTAATAAAATTTTTATAAGTTTGAAACAAATAAATAAAAATTTTAAAAAAAATTTAAATTCTACTACATAGTAAAGTAAGAAACACATATAATTTCGTTAGGTTAAAATATTTTTTGCAGATCCGAAGGACCATAATAAAAAATTTAGTTTAAAAATAATTTTAAAAAAATTTAAATATATTTTTTATAAATTTTGAAACAATAATTTAATTGTTTTTAATTTGCTTTAATAAATTTGTTTGATTTTTTTTAATATTCCTTTAAAAATGATTTTTTAGCGTCTTTTGGCAATGTACAATTTCTTTTTTTTTTTTTTTTTAGACATTCTGTTAATTTCTTTAGAAATATTTTTTGGATCATTTTTATTTGCCTGGCAAACTCTATATTTTTTAATATTTTTGAATTTTTTTTAAAACTATTTAAGTTATTTTTGGAATTTTTATATATTTCAAAATTTTTAATTTAATAATTTTTGAAGGTTTTTGGATGCCTATTTAACTTTTAAAAAAGTGTAAATAAATTTATGCCGAGTTTTTGATTGTCAGTATAATTTAGTTTAGTAAAACTCAGATTTCTTAACTCTTATAAGTTTGAAACTATTTAACTAAAGTGTTAAAATTCGTAAGTTGTACTAAACTAAGTTTAATTGACATTTCAAAAACTTGGTGATATAATTATAAACGATTTGACTAAAGAATAAAAAAATTTAGATTCATTAAAATAATGTCGTTTTCTTTTCTGACAAAAAATTTAGCATTTTATTTAAACTTTTTTCGAAAAGTGTATTTTTATATATATTCTGAATTAAGAGCAACCTTTTCTTATTCATCAATCGCAAGGTCTCAAAGTCGAGCTCTTGTAAATCGCAAAAGATTGCAGCCATTGACTTCTTTCAGGTCATAGTGTATTTCCCCATTGTTCACCTTTTTTGAATATTTTCATCCTATAACTTCAAATATAATAATAATTTTTTTTTGCATTTTATGACACCTTTCGATTGATGTATAAGATAAGGTTGCTTTTAATTCGGAATATATAAAAAAAATACACTAAAATGCTACATATTTTGTTAGAAAAGAAAACGGCATACGATTAACTAACTTCCCAGAAACTAGATCTTAATAGTTTAAAAAAAAAAATTTTTTTTTAATTAAAAAAAAAATAATAAAAAGTTAAAAAAAAATTAAATTAAAAAACTAGATTAAAATAAAACACATTGTTTAAAAAAAAAAATTTTTTGTTTTTTTTTTTTTTTTTTTTTTAATTAAAAAAAAAAAATAAAAAGTTAAAAAAAAATTAAATTAAAAAACTAGATTAAAATAAAACAGATTGTGCAAGAAATATCTTTAGGCTTAGAGATCCGAAGGACCATTATAAATAATTTTGTTTAATTAACACATTTTATACAATTTATTTTTTAACTTTGAAAAATTATATGATTATTTTGATTTTACGTTAAAATATTTTTTGCGGGTCCGAAAATTATAAAAAATTCAGTTTATAAATTATTAAATTATTTTTTTTTTTTTTTTTTTTTTTTTTATAAAAAAAATATTTGGATTTTTTTATATTTGTTTTATTATATTGTGTTTAATTTTTTTCGTTTTTATTTTTTAATTTTTCCTTTAACATAGTTTGAAAATTTAAAATTTTTCTTAGACTTTTTTTTTTAGATATTTTTTAAACCAATATTTTTTTTCCAAAATTTTAACTTTTTTAACTTTTGAAGTTATATATGCATTTTTTATGTTTGTTTCAAAAATAAAAATTGATATTAATATTTTTCTCCACCAATTGCATTGTTTTATAAAATAATCTAACCCATAAAAGCAAAGTTTTTATTAAAACTCTTGTCTTTCATTATGCATATGAGTTTTGAATCTCTCCGTGACTGTGACTTTCCGTGTCTACTTTAAAATTAATATTTGGTGACAAGAAGTCTGTGGACCAAGTTTCAGATGAGGGGAAATGCGGTTTAAATCACTCCGTGACTGTGCGTGACTATGTGTGAATATCTTAAAATTAATCTTTGGCCACAACAAGTCTATGGACAATGTTTGAAATCGATCGGATGAGGGGAAGTGAGGTTTTAGTCTCTCCGAGACTGTGCGTGACTAAGTCAAAGTTAATCTATTTTCACGGCAAGTCTATCGACCAAATTTCAGGTTGATCTGGTAAGGGAAAATGGGTTTGAAAGCACTCCGTGACTGTGCGTGATTTCCCCAAAATGAATCTACAGTCACAACAAGACTATGGGCTAAGTTTCAGATCAATGGGATGAGGGGGAATTGGGATGCCTCATGACAGACAGACAGACAGTGAGTTGTTAAAAGAAAGAGTTTAAAAAAGACTTGTTACTCGCATATCTCATGTCCTTAAAATGGCGAACAATTTACGTTTTATAAATTATTTTATGGCGCTCTAATTTATGGAGTGACATTTTGAACACTAATTGATCAGAAATTATCATATATTGCAGCCATACTTTCTAATATAAATTTCTCTTCTTTAGCTCAGATTTTGTTCACACTAGTTTTTTTTTTTTTTTTTTTTTTTGCTAAATGACCATGCAAATAAAATAAAATCATAAGGAATGATAAAGACAGAGACAATATGTCAATGTCTTCTAGTCTAAGTAAAGAACAAATAAGGGTACTTTCAAAATAGAACAACAAACATGTCCATCTTAAGCGCAATAAACTAAGGATGATACAAAAAAAAAAAAAATAACAGTAACATCAAATTCATCCATAACATACCTGAATACTTTGTTCCCTCATAGCGACGCTTTGAGGAAGATTTGCGACTATAACCATTCATGTCGCCTGATGAAGATATTTTCATATTTTGAGGACTTTTCTCCTCCGATTCAGATGAATATGAGTTTCTTACTGTAGAAAAGAAGATTTATGTGCGTGTGTGTTTATAAAAAGAAAAAATATCTTTCTCTCAAACAAAATAATTCACAGATTTTTAGAAACTTTACAAACCAACGAGAAATGGGCTCAGAGATTCTGAAGTATTTATCTATAGAAAATATAATGCTGTTGCCAATTCAGATTCGAAAGTGATTTCATATGATATTCCTGTATTTTTGTATTTTTTTTTTTCCTTTTTACGTTTTGTTTTCTATAATAAATAAACCTCAGATACTTGAACCTATTTAACTATTTAATTTCAAAATTTGAAGATCTGATTGATTTTTTTCATTTTTTTTTTAAATAGACATACCTGAATACTTGGAACCTTCATAACGCCGTTTGGAGGGTGATTTGCGACTGTAGCCGTTCATATCGGCCGAAGGAGTTAAAACGTTCTGTTAAGAAAAAAGTAAAAAAAAAAAATATTTTCAATTAAAATCATTTTAAAGTTATAATAAAATCAATATAAAAAAAAAAATAAAATTTAAAGAAAACATAAAGATATTTATACACTGAGAATTAAAGAGAAAGAAAGAGAGAGACAGTGAGAGATAGTTAGTACAACAACATGAAGAGTTTTAAGGCTTAGTTAGCCACACGTTGTTAAAATGTATCCGTATCGTAAATGTAACGTTGGCATTTAGTACAATTATAGAACGTAAAAACGAACCAGCATGTAAAATTAACAGCTGTCACGTACAAACGTAGCAAAATTCTATTTTCAACAGATTGGTACGTTCGGTTACGTGACACTTGAATTCGGTGACTGCTCTAAATGCTTTTCATGTAACAGAAAAAAAAACAGCTGACGCATTTGGTTAGGATTACGTGTGGCCAACTAGGCTTTTAATGTTGGTTTGTTTAATTTTTTTCTCTTTTTTTTATTCTTTAGTAATTTCCATTTTAATTTATTTGTTGTTATTTTCATGGTTTAGTTTATTTATTAATTAGTTAGTTAAGAGTTAATTTAAGGCTTTAATATTTTTATTTGTTTTCTTTTTTTTTCTTTATAAATTCCAAACATTTATTACATTTTACAACATTTACAAACACACAACATTGTTAGTTTTATTTATAATTAAAGGATGCATTCAATTTTAATATAATTTAAGCCGCAAATAAGAGAGAAGCTAGCGAGGAAATAAATTTTATTTAAAATAAGAAGAAAAAAAACAAAAATATTATGAATATTTAATGAGCTGACTAACCTAAATATATTTATATAAAATAAATTTTTTTAATAATAACCATCACTTTAAATGAAACCGAAATAATTCAATATAATTAAAGGCAGTTTTGTATGGAAATTTTTCATAAATTAAATATACATACATATAATACAAATTTCATTTTAATTTAGGTTTGTCATCATAATTCATTATTATAAAACTGGGCTAATTTAAGAGAAGCTTTTATACAGCTTCTATTGACTAATGGCAACACAAAAAAAAAAAAAAAAAAAAAAAAAAAAAAAAAATTTTTATTTGTAGTTTTCATTTCATTTTCAAACCTGTTATTGTTTTTAATAGGAGGGCGATTCCAACACAAGCCGATCTGACATATAGATAGTGGCAGTTCTTTGAAAAAATTACATTTGTGAAAATTGGCAACCTTATAAAACATATGATTTTTTTTCCTTTGGGACCATCAAAAGTAAAGCGATTTTAGTGAATTTGTATACATGGAAAAATTTGTCACCGCTATGTAATTCAATACTTTAAATATTAATCAATTTTAGCAGATTCCAGCCCTCGAAATTAGAGTGCAAATTCTAAGAAATTTTATTTAACCATTTAATAAAGACCCTTAAGGTATGCTAATGAATTTTAGCCAATTCACAATTCAATACTTTTTAAATTATTATTATGAATGAAGAAAACAAACTCATTTTTTTACAAACACATTGACAAATTTAATAAACACACCATAGCATTGTATAATTTTATGTATGTGTTAGTAGCAACATTAAATACATTTTACTCCAAAAAAAATTTAAAAAAATTAAAAATCTGTAAATCTGGTGGACAGCTAAAAAGAATTGTCTTTCAAATAATATACGTTTGATTAAAGTCTGGACAAAACTGTTCAACAAAACACTGGTCATAAGAAATCCCCATAACTATTAATATTAAAGATTATAGATTAATATTATAGATTAAAGCCAAGCTAGATTCTACTCTGGGGGAGTCTGGAGATTGGTCAGACTGACAAGACGAACACGGTAGTGGTCGACCAATTGAGGTGGCCATACCATAAACGGTGAAGAAAATCCATAAGATGGTATTCGGTGACCGTCGGCTGAAGGTGCGTGCGCTAGCTGAAATGATAGATATTTAAAAAAAGTGGTATACATCGCATATAGACTGCACATTTGGAGATGAGAAAGCTGTCCGCAAGATGGGTGCCGTCGCGTTGGTCAGAACAGTGGACTTAAATGCGAGAATCCTGTCCAAAGAAGCCAGTTTCTTTTGCTGACAAGGTTATGACGTTTGGAATGCAAGTGGGTTAATTTTGATTGCCTCTCTTCAAAAAAGGAGAACCAATCAACGGCAAGTATTTGCTAACTTATTGCAGCGTTCATGTAATGAAATTAAGGAAAAACAAAAAAGAGTGTTAAGTTGGGCTGTGTCGAATTTTTTGATACCCTCCACATGCGTATTAAACTCAGTATTAATCCCAATGGTGGGTACGGCTAACACTTTAAAACTATTGCCGATACTGATACATGAATTACGAATATCAATTAAATTTGAAGTTAATTGGTTTTCTTTTTGGCCAGTTTCTATTATAATCTGTTTTTATAAAAAAAAATTTTAATTTTTAATTTTTAATTTTTAATTTTTAATTATTAATTTTTAATTTGTAATTTGTAATTTGTAATTTGTAATTTGTAATTTTTAATTTTTAATTTTTAATTTTTAATTTTTAATTTTTAATTTTTAATTTTTAATTTTTAATTTTTAATTTTTAATTTTTAATTTTTAATTTTTAATTTGTAATTTGTAATTTGTAATTTGTAATTTTTAATTTTTAATTTTTAATTTTTAATTTTTAATTTTTAATTTTTAATTTTTAATTTTTAATTTTTAATTTTTAATTTTTAATTTTTAATTTTTAATTTTTAATTTTTAATTTTTAATTTTTAATTTTTATTTTTTAATTTTTAATTTTTAATTTTTAATTTTTAATTTTTAATTTTTAATTTTTAATTTTTAATTTTTAATTTTTAATTTTTAATTTTTAATTTTTAAATTTTAATTTTTAATTTTTAATTTTTAATTTTTAATTTTTAATTTTTAATTTTTTATTTTTTATTTTTAATTTTTAATTTTTAATTTTTAATTTTTAATTTTTAATTTTTAATTTGTAATTTGTAATTTCTAATTTTTAATTTTAAATTTTTAATTTTAAATTTTAAATTTTTAATTTTAAATTTTTAATTTTAAATTTTAAATTTTTCGTTTTTCAATTTTAATTTTTCATATTCCACATTTCATTTTACAATTTTCACTTTTAATTTTTCACTTTCCATTTTTCACTTTTGATTTTTGATTTTTCAACTATCAATTTTCTTTTTAAATTTTTCGTTTTCCATTCTTAATTTTTAATTTTTAATTATTAATTTTTAACTTTTAATTTTTAATTTTTTATTTTTAATTTTTAATTTTTAATTTTTAATTTTTAATTTTTAATTTTTAATTTTTAATTTTTAATTTTTAATTTTTAATTTTTAATTTTTAATTTTTAATTTTTAATTTTTAATTTTTAATTTTTAATTTTTAATTTTTAATTTTTAATTTTAAATTTTTAATTTTTAATTTTTAATTTTTAATTTTTAATTTTTAATTTTTAATTTTTAATTTTTAATTTTTAATTTTTAATTTTTAATTTTTAATTTTTAATTTTTAATTTTTAATTTTTAATTTTTAATTTTTAATTTTTAATTTTTAATATTTAATTTTTAATTTTTAATTTTTAATTTTTAATTTTTAATTTTTAATTTTTAATTTTTATTTTTTAATTTTTAATTTTTAATTTTTAATTTTTAATTTTTAATTTTTAATTTTTAATTTTTAATTTTTAATTTTTAATTTTTAATTTTTAATTTTTAATTTTTAATTTTTAATTCTTAATTTTTAATTTTTAATTTTTAATTTATAATTTATAATTTTTAATTTTTAATTTTTAATTTTTAATTTTTAATTTTTTATTTTTAATTTTTAATTTTTAATTTTAAATTTTAAATTTTTAATTTTTAATTTTTAATTTTTTATTTTTAATTTTTAATTTGTAATTTGTAATTTTTAATTTTTAATTTTAAATTTTTAATTTTAAATTTTAAATTTTAAATTTTAAATTTTAAATTTTAAATTTTTAATTTTAAATTTTTAATTTTTCGTTTTTAATTTTAATTTTTGATATTCCGCTTTTCATTTTACAATTTTCAATTTTAATTTTTCACTTTCCATTTTTCACTTTTCGTTTTTTATTTTTCAACTTTCAATTTTCTTTTAAAATTTTTCGTTTTCCATTCTTAATTTTTCATTTTTCATTTTTAATTTTTAATTTTTAATTTTCAACTTTTAATTTTTAATTTTTAATTTTTAATTTTTAATTTTTAATTTTTAATTTTTAATTTTTAATTTTTAATTTTTAATTTTTAATTTTTAATTTTTAATTTTTAATTTTTAATTTTTAATTTTTAATTTTTAATTTTTAATTTTTAATTTTTAATTTTTAATTTTTAATTTTTAATTTTTAGTTTTTAGTTTTTAATTTTTAATTTTTAATTTTTAATTTTTAATTTTTAATTTTTAATTTTTAATTTTTAATTTTTAATTTTTAATTTTTAATTTTTAATTTTTAATTTTTAATTTTTAATTTGTAATTTGTAATTTGTAATTTGTAATTTGTAATTTGTAATTTGTAATTTGTAATTTGTAATTTGTAATTTGTAATTTTTAGTTTTTAGTTTTTAATTCTGAATTTTGAATTTTTAATTTTTTACTTTGAATTTTTTATTCTAAATTTTTAATTTTTGATTTTAAGTTTTCAATTTTTAATTTTTAATTTTACATTTTTAGTTTTTAATCTTTAATTTTTAATTTTAATTTTTAATTTTTAATCTTTAATCTTTAATTTTTAATTTTTAATTTTTAATTTTTAATTTTTAATTTTTAATTTTTAATTTTTAATTTTTAATTTCTAATTTTTAATTTTTAATTTTTAATTTTTAATTTTTAATTTTTAATTTTTAATTTTTAATTTTAATTTTTAATTTTTAATTTTTAATTTTAAATTTTTAATTTTAAATTTATAATTTTTCGTTTTTCAATTTTAATTTTTCATATTCCACTTTTCATTTTACAATTTTCAATTTTAATTTTTCATATTCCACTTTTCATTTTACAATTTTCAATTTTAATTTTTCACTTTCCATTTTTCACTTTTCATTTTTGATTTTTCAACTTTCAATTTTCTTTTTAAATTTTTAATTTTTAATTTTTAATTTTTAATTTTTAATTTTTAATTTTTAATTTTTAATTTTTAATTTTTAATTTTTAATTTTTAATTTTTAATTTTTAATATTTAATTTTTAATTTTTAATTTTTAATTTTTAATTTTTAATTTTTAATTTTTAATTTTTAATTTTTAATTTTTAATTTTTAATTTTTAATGTTTAATTTTTAATTTTTAATTTTTAATTTTTAATTTTTAATTTTTAATTTTTAATTGTTAATTTCTAATTTTTAATTTTTAATTTTTAATTTTTAATTTTTAATTTTTAATTTTTAATTTTTAATTTTTAATTTTTAATTTTTAATTTTTAATTTTTAATTTTTAATTTTTAATTTTTAATTTTTAATTTTTAATTTTTAATTTTTAATTTTTAATTTTTAATTTTTAATTTTTAATTTTTAATTTTTAATTTTTAATTTTTAATTTTTAATTTTTAATTTTTAATTTTTAATTTTTAATTTTTAATTTTTAATTTTTAATTTTTAATTTTTAATTTTTAATTTTTAATTTTTAATTTTTAATTTTTAATTTTTAATTTTTAATTTTTAATTTTTAATTTTTAATTTTTAATTTTTAATTTTTAATTTTTAATTTTTAATTTTTAATTTTTAATGTTTAATTTTTAATTTTTAATTTTTAATTTTTAATTTTTAATTTTTAATTTTTAATTTTTAATTTTTAATTTAAAATTTAAAACTTTTAATTAAAAATTTTTAATTTAAAATTTGTAATTTTAAATTTTTAAAAATTAGGAAATGTTGAAGATAAGTTTAGGATCTAAAGCAGACGAAATGTCGAAAAAAAAAATATAATAAAATCTTCTGGTATGGCAAGCAATATGCAGTTGCGGCAAAAGAAGCAAGTCAATAGTTACATCTGGTTCTATAAATCCTACATTTTTATTAAGGATTGTTTGCGAGAAACACTCCTTCCTTACATATGTGTCCACATATTTTTACTCCGACTTGGCATCCTGTCACTACGGTAGGAAAGGTGTTAATTTGTACAAGAAAAATAACGTGGTTTCTCTACCAAGGGAGGTAAATCCTCCAAACTGTCTAGAGCTTAAGTCAGTGGAGAGATATTTGGCTCTTGTGAAGAGGGAGCTGAAAAGCATAAAAAAGGTGTCCCAAAAGACTTTTTAATATTTTTCATACATTTCTCGAACTTTCGATATCAAATGCAGCTGGAAAATTAACCTTTTTTTTTTTTTTTTTTTGTTTTTATGGAAATAAAGTTTAAAAAAGAGATATTTCTGGATGAAAATTTTTCGATATTTTACAACTTTGAGGCACTAGATACAGTTTTTCGGGTTAGATTGTGTTACACTTTATTTCTCCTAGCCCATAACTACAATTGTGCCGAAGATAGGAAAACAAAATTCCAATTGGTTATCGAGATATAGCCGTGAAAAAATTGCATGTTCTTCGGAAAAATTAGGTTTTAGCCAAAATATACATGAGGCCATAAGAACCGAACAGCAGCTAAACTCAAATGGGGCTTTGTTAGTTTCGATAAGTACTTCATAAAATCACACACGAGAAGGAGTTTGGCCTCGATGACTTCAAAAATGTTGCAATATGTTATTATTACATTTTATGTATGTTAAGATTTTTTGGATCTCACAATTTCACATGTTTTAATGTAATTATGATTCAAAAAGTTTAATTTAATTATATTTTGACTTCCAATGTGACATAAGCTGATAAAAAACGACTTATTAACGATTTAGAATACCGCATTTAAAAATTTTTATTCTTAACCGAAAAAAAAAATTAGTTTTTGCTTTTTCAATAAAAAAAAGATAAATACAAAATTTTTATAGCACAGTTGCAGAACATTATTATGCTTAGCACCAGTAAACATACGAGCTTACAAACATAAAAAGTATTATGTAACAGAACTCATTATTATATGGATGATGTATGCACGTTTGTGTCTGGTTGGTGGAAATGCAGCTAAAACAACAAAAGCGAACAACTTTAATAATTCTCTTATACTAAACTGAGAAATTTATATGTTCCGCTGGCAATTTTTTTTCTTGATATTCTAAAACAAAACAGGAAAAAAACATAAAGCTTTAGTCTACGCCCATGTGCCCATTTCTATTGGATGGTTGCTAGAATGTGTATGGTTGGTTGTTTGGTTGTTTAAACAGACCTAAAAACGTTTTCATACTTGAATAAAATTATGCAAACAGCTTAAATACAATTGTGTTGCCACAGCATTTAATTTAGCAAACATAATATTTCATAATCAAAAAAACTAGAAAACTTTAACTAAAACTACAATGAATAACAATAAATAAAAACAAGCAAAAGTGTAAGGAGAATAATTTGAAAAGGATTTTTTTTTTCAGTTTGCTTAGCGGCAACAAAGAAATTATTTTAAAAAAATCTAAAAACTAAAGCCTATTTTATGGGTGGTTGATTTGTAAGAAAATGTTGCTTGGATTTAGGCTGTTGTTTTATTTTAATAATAATTTAATGCATTTTATTTAAAGCATAATTAAAGACGTAAATTCTACTTAAGTTGTAATATTTTGTTCTTAAAAATTTTATAGGAAAGTTTTTTGGCTAATATCACGGCTTATTCTCTGAATGTATTTTTTTCTTTTTTTTTCGGAAAAATAATGAAAATAATCAAAAAGAGAGTTACAAAATTTTATAGGACAGTTTTCTGGCTAAGATCAGGGATTAATCTATGAATGTATTTTTTTTTATTTTCTTCGGAAAAATAGTGAAAATAATCAAAAAGGGAGTTACAAAATTTTATAGGACAGTTTTCTGGCTAAGATCACGGATTAATCTCTAATCGTATTTATTTTTTTTTTTAATTTTCTACGGAAAAAACCAATTGAGCCTCACGTTTAATTTTGAATATATTTTTAACTTTGAATTATGAAACAGCTCAGGCAAAAATCATACTTATTAAGCACTCAGAAGTTTGCTGGCTGCTTACTTTACTACTACTATTTGTTCTCTTTTAATTCTTTTTACTTGGCAACTAAACAACTAAATTAACAATATCCCTTCCTCCCCATTTCCCCCTTCACATGTTTCCTTCTTATATGTTTTCTTCTTATATTTTACAATTTTGGCAGAGATGTTTACAATTTGCTTTGAATCGCCTTGTCAGTTTTCTGTCTTATTTTAGGCCTTCATTTTCAAATTCAATTTGTAACCGGACCTTTAAGATATTTTTAGTAGCTAAGGCTGACCTAAAAGTGCCACATCTCAATTGTTAGTATGACATTAAATATGTTTGCCAAAGCTAAATAAAACTAATTGTAAATAGAAAACTGTACATTGCACAATGCAGTAAAGTGTCAAGTGTCAAATTTTTTATAAATAAAGAAAGATTAAAATTCTATAATTTTTCAAATTAATTTTTTATTTTTTTTTTTTTTCAAATAAAGCATAAAGAGGATATTAAGTTATAACTTTCCAAGAACTCAATCGATTTTCAAGCACAACCCCGATGTATATGTACCAGCAGATCCCAGCCCCCGAAACTCGAGTGCAAGTTCTAGGTAATTTTACTTTTTCATTTAATAAAGACCCTAAAGGTATGCTAATCAATTTTAGCCAATTCACAATTTAACACTTTTTAACACTTTATTTATTTTCAACCCTATATTGGTTTATGTCCAAAATTATTTTTTAATTCAACACAATTATTATTGCGAATGAAGAAAACAAACTCACAAACACATTAACAAATTTAATAAACACACACATAGCATTGTATAATTTTATGTATGCGTTAGTAGCAACTTTAAATACATTTTACTCCAAAAAAAAAAATTAAAAAATTAAAAATCTATACATCTGGTGGACAGCAAAACAGAAATACCTTTCAAATAAGATAGGTTTGGTCAAAATCGGGAGAAAACTGTGGAACAAATTATCGGTCACAAGAAATCGCCATACCTATTAATATTGTATATAGATTTAATAAATCTGATTTATATATTAAATACATATTTAGAATTTTTTTCTGTACAATTTAATTTGTAAGATATTCCTTTTGTTAATTGTCTCATATTCTTGCTATGAAATGTTTTCATTAGTTTAGTTTAAATACGATTAAATGTTTCAGCAATACTAGTACGTGAAACAAAAACTTTTAACCACAAATCTGCGTAATTTAAAGAAATTTGTTTTTATAATTTAAAATATTATTTATATTATAACATAAATTTAATCTGAGAACAAGCTAGAGAATATCCAATTAAAATAAACCATAATTTAAGGTGACATCTGTTTAAAAAAATAACAACTTTTAGTTTAAAACTTTTGAAAATGAATGTTAGTTTGTTGCCCAAACTTAACCAGAAGTTTTCCCGTACTCGAAAATTGGGTAAATAAGTGCGCTTCTGTGAAAGTAAATATGTTTACTTCTTAGCAAAAGTTTTTTTCTTTTGTAGGATTTTAAAGATATTAATGGCGTGGTTACTAATCAACATATTGCCAGGGTTTTTCAACATATTGATTCCTCTAAAACTACCATTTCCTTCGCAATGTAGGCTAAGAAGCTATTAATAAAAAGTGCAGCAATGCCAACTTCTCCAAACAAAGGGCACAAAACAACGCCCAAGAAAACCGATAAAAGGCTCCAAATAGAAATATTGTAATTAATTTTCAAAATATGTCATATTAAATGAAACGTTTAAAGTGTATATTAGGGTGGCCCTTCATTATATGGAGGAGAAAAAAAAAGTGTTCGAATTTAAAGTCTCACCCCCTAGAAATATGCGAATAGCAAAAATATAATAAATACAAAGTCTTGAGTCAATCAAAAAAAATTAGAGGTGGCTCAACGTGACTGAAAATTTCAAGTGTGTTTATATGCAGAAAATATGACTTTTTTTTTCAGATTTTATGAAAATTTCGTTCTATAGTTTAAGTTTTTAGACTGTTATTATATAAATTGATTTCAGTACTAAATTATCCCTTTAAAAAGCTATATAACTACAAAATCGAATAAAAACTCGCCAAGAAATAGCAATGCCGCTAGGTCGCGAAATTTGACGGAAATTTTTTCAACTTTCAGATATTAATTAAAGTCATAATTTTTTTCTGGTCTCCATACTTGCGAGCACTCAGACACGAAGTATTGTTTTATTTACACGTTTTTAATTTATAGCGCTATGAGACGAAAAATGGAAAATTTTTTTGATAAAATTTTGAAAATTCCTTTTTTAAGCTTTAAAAAATTTTCTTAAACAAAATTTAAAAAAAAACAAGTAAGAAAATTATAGTCGGTCTAGACCGACTATACGATACCCTATACCATGCGTTTAGAAACCCTATCTCTTAGGCCCAACTAACTGGACATAGAAAATAAGCAAAAACCAAATTTGAGTGGGATTTTTATTAATTTTTTTGGCTGCAGATATGAAAAAGTTCATATCAGATGCTATATCTATATGGGGACTAGGTCCAAAAATGGACCAATCCTGATCATGTTTGATAAAGTCTATTGTATTTTGCAAAAATATATACAAACAAAATTTGAGAAGAATCAGTGCATTATTTTTGTTTTTAATAGATTTAAGTGAAAATCGGCAAACAGTCTATATGGGGCCAAAGGGATCATTTTTGGAATACTCATTAATGGATGTAATGAACGCATACAAACCCAATTTGAGTAAGATCTATATGACAATTTGGATCTTATGGCAATTTATGTCAATTTCATAGGGGTAATTTGTATGGGGGCTAGGTCTGAACATGGACCGATTCTCACCAATTTCAATACCATTCATCCCATGGCCGATAAAAGCTTATATACCAAATTTCATCACAATATATTCATATTTGCGACCTGCAGTTTGATTAAAAGGTTTACATGGACACACAGACGGACGGACGGACGGACGGACATTGTTAAATCAACTCAAAAAGTGATTCTGATTCGATCGGTATAATTAAAGATGGGTCTAGGTCAAATATTTTTGGTTGTTACAAACAGCAGCACAAAGTCATTATACCCAAACCACATAGTGGTATAGGGTATAAAAATGGACCTGGCACTATAAAGATTTGCTAAATATATATTAGAGATTAACTGTCTGAATTTTGAAGTAAATTCCTCTGTCACAATTTTTTTACAAGGAATTTTTTTTTGCGGATTTCGGGAAAAATTAGGTTTTTGTGAAATATTTAGTAAAATTGCTCTTTCTAAGAACTTTGTATCATAAATTATCCGTTTTCTGCATTTAAATGTTATATTTTGTTTCGGAAAAAAATTATACGACCCTTTTGGACTTAGGGTCACATATGACCCCAAGCTAATAAAAGATGTGACATTTAAAATATAATAACCAAAGGTATTAGTCTTCCATGCTAAAAATTTTGAAAAAATCGAATAACGTTAACCCATCCCTTGCCGAGGCCAAACTTTGAACTTTGGCATATTTAAAATAGTTTATTGTTCTAGTAAACTAGAAGAAACCCCTACTATGGGTTGGGAAATAAAACTGTGGTATATTATATTTTATTTATTATTATTATTATTTTTTTTTTTTTTTTTTTTTTTTTTTTTTTGCAGCATATTGAAGTGAAAAACACGATTTTTGCTACAAAATTTCGCTGAATTTGTTGCTAAAAAATGGGGGGGAAAAATGGTAAAAGAAAAAACATTTCATGATTACCTGGTGATTTATGTGTAGAAATTGTGTATAATAGTGTAGAATAGTGTATAATTACAAAAGAATCGGTCAAGTAGATTTTGAGTTATGATGTTAACGGACTTCAAACATGTTATTTGCCAGAAAATCGATATAAAGTTTTTTAAAAACTGATGTATATACGATATATACGTATGAGGCCTGTCGTTAGTTTTGCTCCCATTTTAATGAAATTTTGACACAACAGTCTCGACATGTACGTTCAGAAAAAAATTTAAAAAAAAGTTTTAAAATCTTATCCCCTTAAAAGGAGCTTGGAGGCACTAAAAAAGCTTTTTGGCTACTTAGCGAGAAAAGCGCTAAGTCGGCATCGCTGAGAAATTATGCAGCTATCAGCTTTTAGAACAAATCAGCTTTTTTTTGTCTATAAAAAAAAATTTCAAACTTAAGTAAACTTGAGTTTTATAATGAAAATTTGGAACAACTAAATTCTGTACTTTGTAGTAAAGCGTGGTGGAAACTTTGAAACAATATTAGCAGATTGCAGCGCTCGAAATTCGAGTGCAATTTCTAGGCAGCATTATTTTTCAACTTAGCCAATTCACAAACCAACACTTTTATGATTTATTATTATTGTGAATAAAGATAAAAAAAAACTCATAAACAAACACATTAACAAATTTAATAAAACACACATAGCATATGTATAATTTGATGTATGTGTTAGTAGCAATTTTAAATTCAATTTACTCAAAATAAAGGAGAAAAATTAAAAATCTGTAAATCTGGTGAACAGCTAAAAAGAAATACCTTTCAAATAATATAAGTTTGGTCGAAATCGGGATAAAACCATAGAACAAAACATCGGTCACAAGAAATCGCCTAGCCTATTAATATTATAGATGAAATTACGAACTATAATAGTTGGTGGTAATCTTAACTCGGATGACTTTGTTATACACTTCGGATCCATGCTTCAGAAAACAAACAGCCAAATAAGTTACACTCGTGCATGCCATTTTTTACTGATATTTTTCTTTATTCGCCCATAGAGCATTGGGAATTATCATTGCTGTTACAATCACTAAAACTAAATAAGGCGCCAGGCCTCAATGGTGTAAGTTACGAATTTTACAAATTTGTCCCTGCAAGCTTCATTACTGAAATCCTAGCATTCTTGAAGGAACAGATGCCATCTAGATTTAAAAATGCTTTACTGATACCGCTTTTTTAAAGAGGTGATCCTAATTGCAGTTCTAGTTATCGTGAATATGTTAATTAATTGATATTTTTGAACCGATTGAACAGATTGGATTGACAAATTCAAAATTTTAAATGAATTTTAGGCCGGTTTCAGAAATAACTATTCCACAGTAGACAACGTATTCAACCTTTAAAATATTGTACACTTCAATAAACTAAACGGCAACAATACATATGTCTTATTCGTGGATTTCTCGCCTTCGAAACGATACCTCGGAATTCACTTTTTTTACAAATTATCTTGTATGGGAGTATCTTCAAAAATAATTCGAATCTTACAGCTTTATTATCAAAATACATCCAATGTAATTCTTTATGGAAACACCTATTCCGGTGAGTTCCCTGTTGATCTTGGTGTACAACAAGGGTGCATACTTAATCAAATTTTGTTTGCTCTATATCTCAACGATTTAGCGGATTTTCTACCAGATGGAGTTAACGTTAAGAATATATCAGTTAAAATTCTATTAGATGCTGATGATAGCGTCATTTTGGCCGATTCTTCAAGTGTATTGCAAAATATGATCGATTCGCTTTACATGTACTGTAAGACATGGTCTTTAAAAGTAAACCTTGCCAATTGGAAAATATAAATTTTTCGCAGTGGTGCTCGAATATGTAAGAAACTGAAATGGACCTTTGGCCAGAATGATATTGAAATACCTAGGAATTGATCTTAATTATAACTTATCATTTTCAAGACATCTCGAAGTTAAATTAAAAAAATCAAAAATGGCAATTGCTTCGTCATGGATGAATTATATAAATCATCCCATGATTTCTAATAACAATAAACTTAACATATTTAATACTGCATCCAAGTCAATAATGTTTAATGGAATTCAAATCTGGAGTTTTGGAAAATACGAGGAAGTTGAAAAATTGTTTAGGTTCTTTATCAAGAAAATGCTCCATATATGCCAAATTACATGCTGTACTTAGAAAGTGGTTTAAACTCTCTATATTTTGAAACTTTAAGGCTACACTTCGTTTACATTAATAAGGTTCTTCAATTACCAAATCACAGGCTCCCTCGCATATTAGCTGAAAAAAATCATCGCTAAGAATACTTATTGGGCTGAAGAGTGGATAAATATTTGCGTAAAAATCCAATTTGAATCTGATAATATTAATAGACCGCTGTGTGAAAGCTGGAAGTCTATTATAGAACTGCTTAAGACAACGTAAAGAAATGACCTAATCTCTGATGCACGTCATTCACAATTTCACGATCTCTATTCACAATTAAATTTTAGTGTGAATTCCTGTTTTATGTATCAATTTTCTTCTCGTACTGCAAGTTTATTAATAGAAGCAGGAGGGGATTACTTGATTTAAATGCTCGAGCATTCAGAATTTTTTGGATTGGCCTTTACACAAGCTTCAACCTAGATGCGTCCGAAAATATACTACACTTCTTACGAGTTTGTCCAATTTTCAATCAGTGGCGGCAAAAATATTTTGGAACTTCTATATTAAATATAAATGAAGTTCTTAATATACTAAATGGTGATGTTGATGGCTATTACTACAGATTATATTACTATAGATTATTATTAATTGTGAATGAATATAATTAGTCCTAAATTAACTGTACATAATACAAAAAAAAAAATTAATTTTTTTTTTTTTTGTTTGTTTGATTTATAGTCATTTTTCAGACATATTGCAATTACTACTGTAATTAATATGGAAATTTTAATTTTGTTTAACTGGTGCGTGGTAAAGAAGAAGAAAGCATATATTTCAAAAATTCATAACTGCACTGTATTCTTAATCGGACCGGTTTCTGGCATTTCAGACTTCATCAGCGATTTATTGAACATTGTCATAATTGTTACGTTTTTTTTTTTTTTTTTTTTTTTTTTTTTTTAATTCAATGGATTGTTTCTATATGAACATTTTTCTACTTAGGCCTGACTTTAGGTGAGTGTGTTAAAGCACTGACCAAAAAGTACTAGTAAGAGCGTATGTGAAGGTTCATGGTTCAAAGCTCATGGCCGCCCTAAGTAGAAAAATGTTCATATAGAAACAATCTATTCAATAAAAAAAAAAAAACATAACAATTATTACAATGTTCAATAAATCGCTTACGAAGGCTGAAATGCCAGAAACCGGTCCGATTAAGAATACAGTGCATTTATATATATATATATATATTTTTTTTTTTTTTTTTTTTTGAATTACTGAATTTATATCGTCTGCTTTTAGCCAATCTGGCACACAACTCCAATGCTATGCCATATCTAAATATAACATTAATAGGTTAGGCGATTTCTTGTGACCGATGTTTTGTTCTACCGTTTTATCCCGATTTTGACCAAACGTATATTATTAGAAACCTGTTTTAGCTGTTTTTCCGATTTACAGATTTTTAAATTTTGTCTTGTATTTTGAGTAAATTGCATTTAAAGTTGCTACTAACACATATATAAAATTATACATATGGAATGTGTGTGTTTATTACATTTGTTAATGTGTTTGTAAACGAGTTTGTTATCTTCATTCCCAACAATAATAAAACAAACAAGTAAGAAGATTTTAGTCGATCTAAACCGACTATACGGTACCCTATACCATGCGTTTAGATACCATATCTCTTAGGCCCAACTAACTGGATATAGAAAATAAGCATAAACCAGATTTGAGTTGGATTTTTATTAATTTTTTTGGCTGCAGATATGAAAAAGTTCATATCGGATGCTATATCTATATGGGGACTAGGTCCAAAAATGGACCGATCCTGATCATGTTTGGTAAAGTCTCTTGTATTTTGCAAAAATATATCCTACAAAATTTGAGAAGAATCAGTGCAATATTTTTGTTTTTTGATAGATTTAAGTGAAGATCGGGAAGCAGCTCTATATGGGGCCTATGACTAAAAGTTGTCCCATAGGGATCATTTTTGGACTACTAATTAATGGATGTAATAAACGCATGCAAATCCAATTTGAGTAAGATCTATATGACAATTTGGAGCTTATGGCAATTTATGTCGATTTCATAGGGGTCATTTGTATGGTGGTTAGGTCTGAACATGGACCGACGCTCACCAATTTCAATAGCGTTCATCCTATGGCCGACAAAAGCTTAAATAACAAATTTCGTCACAATATATTCATATTTGCGACCTGCAGTTTGATTACAAGGTTTACATGGACACACAGACGGACGGATGGACGGACGGACGGACATCGTTAAATCGAATCAGATAGTGATTCTGATCCGATTGGTATAATAAAAGATGGGTCTAGGTCAAATATTTTTGGTAGTTACAAACAGCAGCACAAAGTCATTATACCCAAACCACATAGTGGTATAGGGTATAAAAAGTGTTGGTTTGTGAATTGGCTAAATTGAAAAATATAGTTGCCTAGAAATTGCACTCGAATTTCGAGCGCTGGTATCTGCTAGTTTAGATAATTACGCAATATAAAAATCATCGTTGAAATGTAAATATATTTTTGTAAATCTATGTATATCTGTTAAAGAAAAATAAATAATAAAAAAAAATTTTAAATTAAACAAAACTATATTCACTTCTTTTTATTTTAAGGTTTACAAAAAAAAAAAAAAAAAAAAAAAACGGAAAACGGAAAACTATCAAAAAATTATGGAAAATGTATATTAAATGTTTTTTTCTGTATTCGGAATACATTTTTTTTTTGTATTCCTACAGTTGATCCTAGTTAAATGTTCATTGAACTTTTTATTACATGCCCTGCCATTGAACACGGTAATTTGGGGTTTTCTTTTCTTTCTATCAAACATATTTATAACTTCTTATTTCTATTATTCTCCTGCAAAACAATTTTTCTTCGTTCCTTTTGAAAAGCTATTTCTTTCAAAACTAATCAAAACAAGTGATATAATAAATAGTCTGGTCATATTACAAACTTTGGTGGTCAATTGGTCAAGTATTTTAGAAAATAATAGAGATAAAAAATTGTATTAAATATTGCTTATCCTAAGGCATGTCCTCAAAACAAATGTCAACCGATTAGGGTTAAATCAAAATAAAAGAAAATTTCATGTACAGATCTTTTAAAAAACAAATGTTAACAAACCCCAAAACAATTGTTATACAATTTATGTGACATTTATATTCAAATAACTAATCAAAAAAAAAAAAAAAAAAAACAATTATTCTAATGGTAGATGTGTCTCAATACTGTGAATTGCAATAAAATAAATAAAACAATATGTATAGGATGCAAATGCAACTTAGACAAGAACAAAACCCGGAATCAAAGTATATATATACGAGTAAAACATAAATATTTTTGGCACAATATCAAAATTTAACGAACTCTCTTATTTCGGTCTGCAAATATTTCATACAATTGTTGCCAGGATACCAGAGACAAGAAAACATAAATAATAAACAACAAAAAAATCATAATTTCCCTTAGCATAACTATAGTAATATTTAAAAGAACGTAAATGTATTTAAATTTTATTTTACAAATTGTTAAATCAAAATTTGGCATGTCGTTAACTGGCAATAAGGACATACTTGAAGAATTCCTTTTATTAATTAAAATTCGTTTTTTATAATTGTTCGTTCATTCAAAGAGTAAATAAAAAAATACAAATTTGTTACTTAAATTGAATGATATCGATATAGGTTATATAAGGGTAACCACATAATTTTCAGTGCTGAATATTTTGGGCTATTTTGAATAGGAGAGAGTCAAAGATTCGTCGATTTGTGCAACAATTTCGTAAATTTTCCCCAAAAAGGTGAAGAAATCCACAAAAATTCTCGAAAACGCCCCTGGCGGCTGTTAAAAATAAAAATTAATGTGAAAAATGGATTTCCCGACCCAAAAAACCCCCGGTAGACACATTTTCAATAATTTTTTTTTACATTTGAATAAGTATTACGGAAAATATCATGAAAATATCTTCATCGAAATTTTGGCAGCCTCGAAAATGATTTTAGAGGTAAGGGAAATATGACTAAAAATTGTCTCAACAAGCACCAATTTTCAGCAATTTCAATAGCGAACAGGGCACTGAAGACGGCGCTAAGGGCCAGACCACAAGTGTTCGCTGAGTTGTGTAATAGGTGCCTAGAGAACGGAATATTCCCGGAACTTTGGAAGAACCAGAAGATTTTCCTGATCCCGAAACCGGACGAGCGGCTTGGAGAACCATTGTCCTACCGACCGATCTGTCTGCTGGATACCATCGGTAAGGTACTGGAGAGTCATAACAGTAGACTCCTAGCGATTGTGGAATGCTCGGGGATATCCGAAAGACAATATGGATTTCGGAAAGCCCGATCGACAATAGATGCTGTTGACAGGATAAAGCAAATAGCGAAAATGGACACAGATGGGAAAGGAGTGGCCACGAAATATTCTGTGGTGATTACAATGGACATAAAGAACGTATTTAATAGCGCGAGCTTCAACCATATAATGCTTTCACTACGGAAGCTTAACGTACCGAAATACCTTATGATAGATGATTGCTTCTCTCACAGGACCCTTTCGTATGGGACCGAAATGGGAATGGTCTCATACGAGACCTCGGCAGAGGTCACACAGGGCTCAGTACTGGGGCCGTTACTGTGAAATGTCATATACAAGCCGGTTCTTGAACTTGAGATTCTAGAGGACGCGGACATCATAGGATTCGCAGACGACATAGCCGTCGTAGTCAGTGCGCACTTCTTGGACGAAGTCCAACGCGAACGAGGCCATCCATTTAGTAATGACATGTCTCGGAACGGTTAAACTTGCCGCGTACAAAACGAAAGCAGTTTTGAGTAGCGGACGCAGGAAGACAGAAATCTAGAGACTAGTAGTGGGTAATATTGAAATCGCATCCTCACAGGCGATTACATAACTGGGACTCAAGATAGATAATGCCAACAGGCGGCAGCAGTTGGCAATGCCCTTGCGAGGATAATGCCAAATACTGGTGGACCCCGTCAGAGCCAAAGAATCCTTATCGCAAGCGTAGTGAACTCCATACTACCGTATGGAGCGAGGACCATGAGAAGCTCGTCAAGGTGAAACTTACTGCCGTTGTACAGACAAAACTGTCTGAGAGTCTGCGGTGGGTACAGGACCCTATCACTGGATACAATTGCTCTGCTAGCCGGAATGATACCGATCGACGTAGTATCAGAGGAGTCACAGAGAATCTATGTCGCGATGAAAGAAAACCCTCAGGGGAACAGAAAAGAGAGGCGGCACACGGAAAGGATGGAGACAATAAACCAATGCCAAAGAAGGTGAGAGAACACACCAAAAGGTAGGTGGAGCCACAGCCAGATACCGAGCGTTAAGAAGTGGATAGACCGCGAGGTCAGGTAAATTATGACCTGACGCAGTTCTTAACCGGCCATGGAGGTTTCACGAGCTATCTTTTGCAATGCCGACATGACGATTCACCACTGTGCCCAGATTTGAAGAATACAGACGCATCGTGAATAGTCAAATTGGTCGGAATATAGAAACCGAGCACATAGTAAGTATCTGCGATGCTGTAATCCGACGAAAATTGGAATTCGGGCTGCAACTACATAACCACCGTAAAAAAAAAACTATACATAAAAGAGGGCATGCATAAGTTGATAAGAGCATCAGCTCAGGCTCTAACCAGCCCTGTGAAGTAATATCTAACGCCAGTCCCGCGGGGAGAGTGGTCGAAGACTGGGGAGTCGGTTTTTTTTTTAGTGATTAGGCGGCCCACACGCGTCAAATCGCACATAAATGAATGACATCATTCATATCTTTTCTACCCACCGGCAACGAAAGAAAAAAAAGACAGACGATAGATAGACCGGCATCGCCGGATCGACTCAGAAAGTGGGTCTAGGCCGAATATTTTTGATAGTAACAAACATTAACACAAACTTATTATACCCTCACCACATAGTGGTATAGAGTATAAAGATAAAAATGAGATAAAAGAAATTTTAACAAATTTTTCAAAAAAAAAAAAAAATAATAATAATAATTAATAAATACGTACAATTTGTGGAAGGCAAGAGGTGCTTGTAAAATTGTTTCTTTTAAAGCTTTATTTTTAATAATATTGATTTTTAATGAAAATATACATAAATGTTGAATGGGTAAAATTAATAAGTTTTGTTTTAAGGAGTGAGATGCAGTTATAATTTTCAAAAAAAAAAAAAAAAAAAAAAAAATTATTTCTTTTGCGTTTTGTTAGAGTATAATGTTTCGAAATATTCTCTGACAATTTCAACGCAATCCGATGAATAGTTTCCGAGATATCGTACAATTACTGAAGGGGTCTCTCACCCTCATGCCAACTGCTCTGGAACCGGTTTCGACTCGCCTATTATATTCTATGAATAGTCTCAAACTACATAAAAAAAAAAAAATTAAACGAAATTTAACAGTATCTACATCGAAAAACTTTGAAAGCGTTTTCTCCAAACTAAGTTTAACAAGTCGGTGAAAGGTAAAAGGATTTTAGTACAAAATTTCGATTTTTTAACAATGATTTTGGATATTCAATGTGATGTTCTGATGGTCACCGCGAAGCAGTAATTGTGGAAGGGGTAAAAAAAAAATGGCGATATGTTTATATATAACGATTTTTTTTTTTTTTTTTTTTTTTTTTTTGAAACAATGCAAAGTAAACCTAATTATTATAGAAAAAAATATAAAAATTACTAATTTTTTCAAGCATCTGATTACATCTCACTCCTCATTATTATTATTTTTTTTCTTTTACGAAACAAAAATTTTAAGAAAATATTTAAAATAGGAATTTTTATTTAAAATAATAAATAGAAAACTATTGAAAATATTTGGATTCTGTTTCAGCCGAATATAATTTTATACATTTCCTTAATAAAACGACGGTTTTGGTCCAATAACACAGTGTAACAGACATTCGGGAGGGGGTTGTGAGAAATTCGAAGAAATTCAGGGTGAGTATCAGGCCAGTATAGTAAAACCTCCAAATGGTTTCGCGTTGTACAAATCTCTTTTATATTTTTTCCTTATCTTGTTGTTTGTTTCCTAATTTTTATAGCTATAACTCAAGAACCATTGATGAATTCTCATTTCATTCTCCAACAAAATTGTAGCTAAGGCTTAAATAAATAATTTTCATTATGCATCTATATAATAGAATAGAGAAGTTTGGTATGAGGCTTTACTATACTGGCCTAGTACATTAACCATGACTTGGGATTTTTCTCAAAAAAAAATTTTTTTTAATATATTTTTTTTATCGTCTTAATGGTAAAAATTACAAATTTGTTCGGTTAATATTTAAAAAAGTTTTAACTATTTTTTGTGAAATGAAGGCTCAACCAAATTTAAAATATAACATCATGCAACAAATAGAGAGATAGAGAGAGAGAGAGAGAGAACTGTAATTTTAGCACTTCATTATAATAAATTTAAAACTTGCAAACAAAAAAAAAAATTGAAAATTTAAAACTGTTACTAATTTAAATAATTTAAAAACATTTCCTTAAACGAAGGAAGCAGAAAAATTCTTTAACAAAAATAAAAAAAAATAGCGAAAATATGTGATGAAGTACATTTTTGTATTGCTTTTTGTTATCGCGGTCGTATATCACAAGTTTATTTCGTCGCAAATGTTGATGACATGTTTGTTGTAACTGAGAGCTTTCGAACTCTTAAATCAGTGAATGGCACAAGTCGTAATTTACATAAAAATCGTATTAAAATTTTAAACACACATACGGACACAAATGTATAAAAAATAGTACAAAAGAGAACAGTTATATTAACATATGAAGTTTGTCTGTATGAAATCTGCAAGGACTAGTTGAATTTTTTTTTTTTTTTTTTTTATTATACATTTTCTTAATTTTTTATTTATAATATAAAGAGTAATATTAACTTATGGTGGTGTATTAAGATTTGGCGATAGATTGATTGGCTACACAGAAGTTGGCTGTATAAAGTTTTGAAAATTTATAAAATTTAACAATTATTATTTTTTTTTTTTTTTTTTTTTTTTTTTTTTTTTCAAAAGTGCCCAGGTCAAAACGATCACACTTTGTATTCCACATAAATGTTCTCTACTCGATATCTCGGTCTGGCCTGACTTTCTCCACTACCATTTAACCTTATCATTTACAACTCGTATTTGTTACGCTCACTCTGTCCCAACCTGCTGGTGGCGCTCTGCTGTACATATACAGATATATATATATAGTTTTTTTATTCCATAATCTTAGTAATTTTTTATTCAAAAAGAGATTATTATTTTTCGCATAATGAATTTAGCTCCATTGTAAAGTAGTTTCATATAAGGCAACTTTCTCTAATGGCACAATGAAAATATTACCCAAAAAAAAAAAAAAAAAAAAAACAAGTTTTTTTTTTCTTTATGTTAAAAGGAGTTTGCCATTAACTATAGAATCACAATAAAACTTCAGTGGAATAAACTAAGAAAGAAGGCAAAACATGTGTTTGAAGTTATAAATAATATTCTAACTCCCAAAACTATTCAACATTTTTATTATTGTTTTAGCCCCCTAAGGTATACAATAATTTGTGATGGTTAGCAACACTGATAACGTAATGTGGCAAGCTGTTAATGACGTATATAGTGTTAATTAGGCTTAACTTTAGTACAAAATCTAAGGCATACTTTTAGATGTTTGACTAACTCTCGCGTAAGAAAGAAAGAAATTGTACAATTCTGGTATTAGTTTTTTTTATTTCTCATGTTTAAGTTAATTAGATGATGAAACATGAGTTGAATGAAGTAACAGGCCGAAGGAAGTTTACGATAAATAAGTTATGTTGTTCGAAAGTTGCTGCATATTTTTATTACATTGCAAGGACTTATCTTTTCTTTTGTATAATATAAAACAAAATAAATTGGGAAAGTTTATATAGAAAACACATGTTTGTTTATACTAAGTAGATTTGATTAGATTGGGAAGGACCGAAACACCGCGAGCCGTATAACTAATTTAGGATGTTCATCACTTTTTTTAACTGAATATAAATTGTGATATCTGTTTAATATCTCACAAAGTAAACATTTTTACTCAATATATTTTTGAGATCTAATCATTTGTGACCCTTAGATCCATTCATCATCTAAAACTTTTTAACTCGGTTATTCAGTTTTTATAGAAATTAAAAATGACAGAATTTATTAGTTTTTTTATTTTTGTTATATATATACATATTTTTTATACCCTATACCACTATGTGGTTTGGGTATAATGACTTTGTGCTGCTGTTTGTAACAACCAAAAATATTTCACCTAGACCCATCTTTAATTATACCGATCGAATAAGAATCACTTTCTGAGTTGATTTAACAATGTCCGTCCGTCCGTCCGTCTGTGTGTCCATGTAAACCTTGTAATCAAACTGCAGGTCGCAAATATGAATATATTTTGATGAAATTTGGTATATAAGCTTTTATCGGCCATGGGATGAACGCTATTGAAATTGGTGAGAATCGGTCCATGTTCAGACCTAGCCCCCATACAAATTACCCATATGAAATCGACATAAATTGCAATAAGATCCAAATTGTCATATAGAACTTACTCAAATTGGGTTTGTATGCGTTCATTACATCCATTAATGAGTAGTCCAAAAATGATCCCTTTGACCCCATATAGAGCTGCTTCCCGATCTTCACTTAAATCTATTAAAAAACAAAAATATTGCACAGATTCTTCTCAAATTTTGTTTGTATATATTTTTGCAAAATACAAGAGACTTTACCAAACATGATCAGGATCGGTCCATTTTTGGACCAAGTCCCTATATAGATATAGCATCCGATATGAACTTTTTCATATCTGCAGCCAAAAAATTAATAAAAATCCCACTCAAATTTGGTTTTTGCTTATTTTCTACGTCCAGTTAGTTGGGCCTAAGAGATAGGGTCTCTAAACGTATGGTATAGGGTATCGTATAGTCGGTCTAGACCGACTATAATTTTCTTACTTGTTTTTTTTTTGTAGTTTTTTTTTATATATTTTTTTTTTTTTCCTTTATTATTACATTTTTATATATTTTTTTATTTTATTACTTTTTGACTTATCTTTTTTATTTTTTTTTTTAATTCTTTTTTTTTATCTTTTTATTTATTTTTTTATTTTCTTTTTATTTTTTTATTTTTTTTTTTTAATTTATTTTTTTTTTGTTTTTGTTTTTATTTTTAATTTATTTTTTTTTTGTTTTTGTTTTTATTTTTTTTTTTTTTTTTTTTTGTTTTTATTTTGTTAATTTTTGTTTTTTTTTTATTTTTTTAATTTTTGTTTTTTAATTTTTGTTTTTAAATTTTTGTTTTTTAATTTTTGTTTTTTAATTTTTGTTCTTTAATTTTTGGTTTTTAATTTTTGTTTTTTAATTTTCCTCTTTTTTTTTAAAATAATTATTACTTTTTTATTTTTTTTATTTATTTTGTTACATTTAAAAAAAATATATATTTTTAAATTTTTTACTTATTTTTTTTTTAATTGATTTTTATTTATTTTTTCACTTAATTTTTTATTTATATTGTTTATTTACTTTTTATTTATTTATTTATATATTTTTATGTTAATATTTATTTATTTATATTTTTTTTTATTATTTTTCTTTTTATTTTCCCATCTATTTTTTTTTTATTTTTTTTTCATTTTTTAAAATTTTTTTTATTACTTATTTTTTTTTTATATTTATTAATTTTTGTTATTTATAGTTATTAATTTTTAATTTATATTTATTTATTTTTTATTTATTTATTTTTTTATTTACATATTTTTCTTTTCTTAATTTTTATTTTTTAATTTTTATTTTTTATTTTTAATTTCTATTATTTAATTTTTATTTTTTAATTTTTAATTATTATTTTTTATTTTTCATTTTTTATTTTTTATTTTTTAATTTTTATTTTTTAATTTTTATTTTTTAATTTTAGCTTTTTAATTTTTATTTTTAAATTTTTAATTTTTGAAATTTTTTTTTTGCATTTTTTTTTTTATTTTTTGCAATTTTTTTTATTTTTTTTTTGTTTGTTTTTTTATTTTTTTATTTTTATTTTTTTAATTTTTATTTTTTTTTTTATTTATTTTTTTTTTTTTTATTTTTTTATTTTTTTTTTTATTTTTTTTTAAATTATTTCTTTTTATTTTTTTTTTTTAAATTATTTCTTTTTATTTTTTTTTTAAATTATTTATTTTTATTTTTTTTTTTAAATTATTTCTTTTTATTTTTTTTTTTTAATTATTTTTTTTTATCTTTTTTAATTATTTTTTTTTTAATTTTTTTTACTTTTTTTTATATTATTTTGTAATATTAAAAAAAAAAATATTTTCAAATTTTTTACTTAATTTTTTATATTATTTAATTGATCTTTCTTATTTATAACATATTTTTTATTTATTTTTTTTATTTAGTTATTTTTATTTATTTTTTATTTATCTTTTATTTTCTTTTTATTTATTTATTTTTTATTTTAATATTTATTTATTTATACTTTTTATTATTTTTTTTTAATTATTCCATTTATTTTTTGTAATTTTACCATTTATGTTTTTTAATTTTTTTTTTATTGTTTTTTGTTATTTTTTTTTATTGTTTTTTTTATTGTTTTTTGTTATTTATTTTTTTTATTTTTTTATCTATTTTTTTATTTATTTTTTTTTATTTATTTATTTTTTTTTTAAATTTATTTATTTTTTATTTATTTTATTTATTTTTATCTATTTTTTTATGTTTTAGTTATTTATTTTATTAATTTTTATCTATTTTTTTATGTTTTAGTTATTTATTTTATTAATTTTTATCTAATTTTTTATGTTTTAGTTATTTATTTTATTAATTTTTATCTATTTTTTTATGTTTTAGTTATTTATTTTGTTATTTATATTTATTTTTTTTTAAATTTATTTTTTTATATTTACTAATTTTCTATATTTATTTATTTTTTATTTTTATTTATTTTTTTATATTTATTTGTTTTTTTTATATTTATTTATTTTTTTATTTATATTTATTTATTTTTTTTATTTATATTTATTTATTTTTTTATTTATATTTATTTTTTTATATTTATATTTATTTTTTATATTTATTTGTTTTTTTTTTTATTTATATTTATTAATTCTTTTTAATTTATATATATTTACTATTAATTTATATTTATTTATTTTTTATTTATATTTCTTTTTTTTTTTAATTTATATATTTTATATTATTTTTTACTTTTTATTTTTTCTTTCATTTTTTTCATTTTTATATTTTATTTTTTTTTATTTTTTTTTTTCTATTTATTTATTTTTTTATTTATTTTTTTTTTTAATTTTTAATTTTTATTTTTAAATTTTTATTTTTAAATTTTTATTTTAAAATTTTTATTTTTTTATTTTAAAATTTTTAATTTTTATTTTAAAATTTTTATTTAAAAAAAATTTTTTTTTTTTAATTTTTTTTTTTTTTGCAACTTTTTCCCTGCTGCAAAAACTATTCTTATATTCTCATCCGTATTTTTTGAACTTTTTCTTTTTGTTTTATTGATTACTTATGAAAAAAAAATTAACAAACTTGTTTCATGAAATATTATTTTGAGGATTAAGAAACACTATTCAAACATTATTAATGTATGCAGTAGCATATTTTTTTTTTTTTTTTTAATATTTATCACTTTAATATCAGCTGCAATGTATTTCCATTATAATTGAACAAAAGATTTCAATTTATGACTACCGACGTGATTTGCAAGGTTTTTCAACTAAACTATTTTTGATCCTTGAAGGCTATGTTTTTAGAGATGGTTAAGAAAAAGCGCCACAATTAATAAAATAGTAGTTACAATGCTCCTACACTCTCGATGATAGGTGAAAGTATTTTGTTTTATCGAGTTTATAAATCGTTTATTTTGTTTTATTATCCACCAATTAAAAACGCGTATACAATTTTACGAATGAGGTTAATGAACCAGTCAATCAGTAGTGAGCGTAAATATATACAAATAAATTTATAACAGGGGAAGCATTGTTGTGTTGGAAAATTCAAAATTTAAATCATATTAAATTTCGTTTAGAAAATTGCTATTTAAATTCATACAAGGCTAATATTAAGCTGGGATAAAATTGGATGAATAACCCAATTTAGGTTTTCTTTTATAGATTCATCAGCTGGTATTGAAACGCATATGTTTCAAATGTTTATTAACAAAAAATTTAAATTTCAATTTAAAAATATTATATAATTTGTTTTAAAATCATAATGATTTTTATAAAAAAAAAAAATCAAAAAAAAAATTATTTATATGTATACATATGTATATAATGAAAAAAAAAACTCACTCTTAAATGTTTTGGAAACATTGAACGATAATGATGATGTCTTTGGTTTTGTCGGCCATACCATTTTTCCAGGAAAAAATCTTTATGAACATAAAAATCCGGAAACATTTTCAATGAACTTCAAAAATATATCGGAAGTGAAAAAATTACACAACCAAACAACAATAATAAAAAAAATCTAATATCAATTTAAAAAAAAAATCTTTAAATTCTTTGATTAAACACTTTACACTTTAGCAAAAAAAAATAAAAATAAAGAAAATTGATGTGAAAACAATTTGCTTTTCATATACAAAATTATATCCCTTAAAATATTCCCGCAGGTATGAGTAAAACTACGACCGACAATTTGCAAAGACTTTTAAAATCAAACTGATCATAAAATTAATTGTCTTTGCACAAGATGTGGTGTGGAATGATCAGCCCAAGAGCAGCAGCACCATATTGTAAAACAACAAAAAATTTAATATAAAATGTTGTAAAACATGTCATCTTTTTACAATTTTGCAAATTCAATTAAAATCACAAAATATTAAATCGAGAAGGTAACAGTTCGTTGCTTTTAAAAGAAACACTCTTATAAATCAGATGAATAATTAATGCAGCAGCAGTAGCAGCTGCCGGAGAAGAAGACTCTATGTAGAGGTTTTATTGGTGTGGAAATCTATACCCGGCCCGCCCCTTCTCTATTAAACATATGAAACATATTAAATCAAATCAAAACATTAAATATATAAAAATTTACAAATTAATTAAGAAAACAAACGCTAAACTGCGAAATTTTAGCAGCAAAACACATAAATAAACAAGCACACAGATGAAAAATGAAAGAGCATTAAAAAAAACAACGCCAGCATGCAAAATTTTATGAAACGATCCAAATTTTTATAAAACTGCAAGTCATGTAGAGTGCACACATCCACACACGCACATTTCTATTCGTTAGCTAACCATAAAGATTACTGATAAGAATAAAAAAAAAGTTTTTGGCTCTGAATATCCTACACTAATTAATAAAAGGAATATTGAGGTAATCACTCGTTATGTTAAAAAGCTCAGCTTTTTCATTTGAGTTTTTTGATAAAACAAATTTGTTTGAGCATTTATCACAATTTTATATGTATTAAAGAAAAAAAAATAATTGTGAGGTGAAATTATAACCTATTGATATTTTTTTTGCTAAAAAGCTTTTAAGGATTGTAATTACTACTTCAATTTATAGCTTGTTAATGTTTTAATCCTTCCACTTGAGCGTTAACCTTTTTCGAAATTTGACATTTTCTAGATCAAGCTCATTTTGAATGATTTTTAATTTACATATCTCTATATACATATATAAAAATTACGTGTATGTTCGTGATCGCTAAACTCAAGACCTACTGCACCGATTTTGACCAAACTTTATGTACATGCTCTATGGGGCGAGTGTTTCTGTGTAGTTTGAAGTTCATCCGACAGATGGCGCAATATTTAGTTTTTTTGTGTTTTTGCAGCGTAACTCAAGAACTACTGCACCAGTTTTGACCAAACATAATATACATGCTCTATGGGGCGTGAGGAGTGTTTCTGTGTAATTTGAAGTTCGTCCGACAGATGGCGCAATATTTAGTTTGTTTGTGTTTTGCCCGATAGAGATTAGCGCGATAAGCGGCCAGCAACGCGGACCGGGCCCAGCTATCAAAAATAAATAAATCCATTATTTCTGCTTCAGTAAACGGTATTTGAACAATAATTTCTATGTCGATTTAGTGCACCTTTCATTCTTCTTCGAAATAAAAATCTGCCATGACTTTGCAACGGAACCAGCCTTGCAGTGAAAATAAAATTTGAAGGCAAAACAACGTTTGCCCGGGTCAGCTAGTTTATATAATGTAAAAAACTTCATTTGAGCTTTTATTAATATTAAGCAAATTGCGCATAAGCTTTTCAATGAGCTTTGACCTTAAGTATTATACTTGGTATGATGTTGATCCACAAATTTTAAAGTTTAATTGTTATTGTGATGAAATTTTCGGAGACATTTTAATTTTTTTTTTTTTTTTTTGATTTTTCTTATTTTTTTAAATAAAATAGGGAAAAAAAATTTTTGTTCTTAATTTTTTTTATTTTTTATTTTTCTTAATTATTTTTGTTTTTTTTTTTTTTTTAAATTATTTTTTTAATTAATTTTTTATTTTTTTATTTTATTTATTTAAATTTATATTTTTTTAATTTTTTTTATTTATTATTTTTTTTTTATTTTTTTATTTATCTATTATTTTTCATTTTATTTTTTTTTATTTTTTTTTTTTATTTTTTTCTTTTTTTTTTCTTTTTTTTAATTTTTTTATTTTTTTATTCTTTATATATTTTTTATTTATTCTTTATTTATTTTTTATTTATTCGTTATTTATTTTTTTATTTATTCTTTATATATTTTTTTATTTATTCTTTATATATTTTTTAATTTATTCTTTATATATTTTTTAATTTATTTTTTACTTTTTTTCCTTTATTTATTTATTTTTTTATTTTTATTTTTTTATATATTTTTTTTATTTTTTTATTTATTTATTTTTTTATTTATTTATTTTTTTTATATATATATTTATATTTATTTATTTATTTTTTTATTTATTTATTTATTAATTTACTTTTTTATTTATTAATTTACTTTTTTATTTATATTTTTATTTTTTTATTTATTTATCATTTTTTTATTTATTTTTTATTGTTTTCTTAATTTTTTTATTTTTTTTATTTATTTATTTTTTTTTTTTTTTGTTTTACTTTTTTTTTTTTTTTTTATTTTACTTTTTATTTTTTTATTTATTTTTTAATTTTTTTTTATTTTTTTTTTATTTTTTAAATTTTTTTTATTTTTTATTTTTCTATTTTTTATTTTTTTACTTTTAAAATTTTTTAAAATTTTTTTTTTTTTATTTTTTTATTTTTTATTTTTTATTTTTTTATTTTATTTTTTGTTATTTTTTATTTTTCTATTATTTTTCTATTATTTTATTTTTCTATTATTTTATTTTTCTATTATCTTATTTTTCTATTATTTTATTTTTCTATTATTTTATTTTTCTATTATTTTATTTTTCTATTATTTTATTTTTCTATTATTTTATTTTTCTATTATTTTATTTTTCTATTATTTTATTTTTCTATTATTTTATTTTTCTATTATTTTATTTTTCTATTATTTTATTTTTCTATTATTTTATTTTTCTATTATTTTATTTTTCTATTATTTTTTTTTTTCTTAATTTTTTATACCCTCCTATTATTTTTCTATTTTTTATTTTTTTACTTTTAAAATTTTTTAAAATTTTTTTTTTTTTATTTTTTTATTTTTTATTTTTTATTTTTTTATTTTATTTTTTGTTATTTTTTATTTTTCTATTATTTTTCTATTATTTTATTTTTCTATTATCTTATTTTTCTATTATTTTATTTTTCTATTATTTTATTTTTCTATTATTTTATTTTTCTATTATTTTATTTTTCTATTATTTTATTTTTCTATTATTTTATTTTTCTATTATTTTATTTTTCTATTATTTTATTTTTCTATTATTTTATTTTTCTATTATTTTATTTTTCTATTATTTTATTTTTCTATTATTTTATTTTTCTATTACTTTATTTTTCTATTTTTTTTTTTTTTTTTAATTTTCTATTATTTTATTTTTCTATTTAATTTTTTTTTTTTCTTAATTTTTTTATACCCTCCATACTACCGTGTTTACGGCCCTATGTTCCTCTTAGGAATTAAAGGATTAAATATACACTACCGTGTTTTTCATTCCGTTTATAACGCATAGAAAAATTAATTTGCGACCCCATAAAGTAAATATATTCTTGACCCTTATAACAACACTAGTCGATATAGCGAGGTCTGTCTGTCCGTCCGGCTGTCTGCCCAACTGCTGAAATCAAGTTAATTCAAAAAATAAGTCTTTTTACCTGGCAAAAATTTAGATATTGTTGTTTGTCATTCTTTCAAGCAGGTTGGTATTGAAAACTGGGTTAATCAATCGGGCATCACTATGACCCAAAATATGAAGATACTTCGAAAAAATGTTAAAAATTTCGTGCGTTTGCCTTTTTATTTATTTTGCTTAGATTTGTTATAAATAGTGCAATAAGTCCAGATACTAATTTAAACGTAAAGGAGGAGTTTGATAAAGATTTTTTTGTTTTATCAAAATAAAAATTTTGTTTTAATGAAAAAAAATGTAAATTGAAAAGCGATATGCAGAATCTATTTCATCTTAAGACGAAATTTTGTAAATGAAAGGCTTTCGAGAAAAATTTATTCAAAAATGTTGAAAGACCCATTATCAGATTAAAAGTTTGAACAAAAAAAAATGTTTCTTTCCTTTCCACAAAAATGTCTTCCAACGACTTCAAAGTCTTAAACTGCTTTTTTAAGATTTGTATATAAATTAAATTGGAAAGTGCTTTTAGAGGTGTTTTGATGCGGTTGTCTAATATGGGTTCTGTTCTATTAAAGAGACTTAATTTATGAGTGTTAAAATCATTGGAAATCATACCAAAAATAAAATAAAAATGGTAAAAAAGCAACTTAATTTTATTATTCAATAATGCTTTAAAATTATGAAAATTATATTAGAATACATGAATTATAAACAATTTTTTTAAAACTCGGCTTTTACAAAATGAGCAAATTTTATCGAATTTACTATTTGTTGATTCTCGAAAAATTAGTTTCAAATTCTTTATGGCTCTCTGAATAAAATTTTGAATAATAAAAGATACGTTTTTTATCGTTTCGTTTTTTAATTAAATAGATTTTTAATTCAAATACACACAAGCCGTAGATGACCGCAGATGGAAGGATTTGTAAGTCTGGGTTTAACCCAAAATATGTTTGAACCATTTTTGTCTAAAACTTTGAACTTTTAATTAATTGATTGTAATTGATTTTAATATTCGGTAGCTTACCTGCTCATTTCGTCTATTATCTCTTTTAAACCAAATATAAAAATATTTGTTTCCCTAAAATATTTCCCTTTCATAAAAATAATGATGCTTATAAATCACTTGGTTGCGTCTCAAGAAAAAAAAAATATATGGCAAATAACGCCTCACCTCTAATATGTAGCATATCATTTGAAATTGGTAATAATTAACACAAGGCATCGTCATCATCGGAATCAAGAAGCATGCGTTTGATATGCATCTTTTTCTTTCAGTTTGTAAAGCGTTCGTCAGTTTGTCGTATGTTTTTATATTTTTTTTTTTCTATCTTATGCTTTGCATGCCCAGCTGTTGTTAACATTTCAAAAAGGTGTATGATGATGTGCTAAGAAAAGCAAAAAAAAAAAAGACATTTTGTAAGAAAAAAAGTTGCGAATGTATTTTTTTCGTTCGTTAGTTAGTACTTTTCGATGAAACAGAGCAAAATTTGAGTGCATTTTAAGTTTATTAAATCTGTTTCTAACAGATCTTTTTTTTTACATTTTAATAGATTAAAAAACATGTTGAAAAGATATTCATAAAAGCCTGAAAGTAGGCAACTTCTTTTTAATTAATTTTAAAAGTTTTCAAATGTTTTAGAACTTGCGCAACCAGAAATTTTGGACAAATTAAAACGAAAAATGCATTTAGAAACGTTTTAAAGGTTGAGTATTAATATACTTAATTATAAAAAACTGACTGAATTTCAATTTTAATAGTAAAAGCATTCAAAATCGAGTCCTTTGCAGCATAATTTGCAAGTTTCTTTAACAAAAATTCTAATTATTGCCAATTTAGAGTTAATCGAGTTGGCAGTCAACAGGTCAACAAAACGAATAGATTTAATAAAATTTGAGATTTTGAAATTTTTTCTTAAATTATACCGTCTTTCCAAGAAAGAATCGCCGATTGACCATCTATTAGTAGCAAAATATATTCAAGGCTGTTCACATTTTCTCCTCAAATAACCGCCTAGAATTAAATTTGCGATCCTAGAAAACACCTAAAATCCGATTCCGTCAAAGTGAAACGGTTTAAGGCCTAGTTAGCCACACGTAACCTTAACCAAACGTGTCAGCTGTTTTTTTCTGTTACATGAAAAGCAATTAGAGCAGTTACCGAACTCAATAGTCACGTAACCGGAACGTTCCTATCTGTTGAAAATAGATTTTTGTTACGTTAATACGTGACATTTGTGAACAGCTGATAAAGTTTGGTTAATTTTACACAGAAACATGCTGATCCGTTTTTTACGTTCTATAATTGCACTAAATGTCAACGTTACATTTACGGTACGGATAAATTATAGCAACGTGTGGCTAACTAGGCCTTTAGTTCCAACCTCGTACAATACAGAAACGAAAGAAACATATGATGCATATGTAACAAACTTTTTTATATATCATTCGGTAAAATAACTGTAGATATATTAGTAAAAATTATTTATTCAAGCCTGAGCTACAAATTTGATGAAGAATGCAACGAGAAACCATTCATTATTCTTGAGTTATAGCTAAACAACGAAAACAATATAAAAGTTCATAAAAAATTTAGCCTGAGGACACCAAACGCTTTGGAGGTTTTATTATACTGGCCTAGTACTTTAATCCTGGCTTTAAATTTGTCACCCACCCCCCAGAATGTTGTTGCACTGAGTAACAAGCGGAGTTGATATAGCGATGTCCGTCTGTCCGTCAGTGTTAATCACTATCACACCCTCAATAGGTCACCTGTGTTGCTCATTTCCAGCAAAATGATTCATTGGCATCCTGGTCAGGTTGCTATTAAAGATCATCAAAATCGGTTCAATAACTCCCGAGATTTAAATAAAAATTTTTAAAAAAAATTTGATTTTTTATGTTGTTCTTGATACTGTTGTTATTAAAAATTTTGCAATTCGTTGCCATAGCTGTGATTGTTGTTGTTGTGGTGGTCATTGTGTTTATAGCATATACTTAATGAATGTATACGTATCGGTATACGTACTTACTTACTTTAGATGTTTATTGCGCCGGCTGCGTTAAAAACTTCAATGTGTCCCAAAATTAACGAAGGGGTTTGAATTGCTTATAACTTTTTTATTATAATTTTTTTTCTTTTCTTTTCAGTATTTTGTAAAGAAGACTTGGGGAATTTAAAATGGAGCAGTACTCAATTGAACAACGTGCCCAAATTGTTGAGCTTTATTTTTCAAATCAACAATCCATTGTTTTGACTCAGCGTGCATATCGTCGTTATTTTAATGTGCGGGTTGGACCCTCAGAGTCAACAATAAACCGTCTGGTTGCAAATTTTCGACAACAAGGAGCAGTAAGGAACCTTCCTGGTGCTGGCAGAGGACGAACGGTGCACACGGATGACAATATTGACAGATTACCAGCAACGACTTGATTATGCAGTTTTTTTCCGGCAAAAGGCAGAAGAAAATCCTAATTTTATTCATAATTTAATTATGAGCGACGAAGCCCATTTCCAATTAAGTGGGTTCGTTAATAAGCAAAACTGCAGGATATGGGCTACGGAAAATCCGAGAGTAGTTCAACAGCGAGAATTACACCCACCTAAGTGTACGGTTTGGTGCGGTGTTTCATTGGAAAGGATAATTGGTCCTTATTTTTTTGAAAATGCACACGGGGTCGCCGTTTTCGTCAATGGTGTCAGATATCGGACAATGTTGGAAAATTTTTTAAGGCCAGCCGTGGAAAACCATCCGCAAGTATGGTTCCAACAAGATGGAGCCACAGCGCACACTGCAAGGGACACAATGGCTCTTTTACGGGACATCTTTGGTGAACGAATTATTTCGCGTACAAGTGATTTTAATTGGCCTCCGCGTTCACCGGATTTAACCGCTCCAGACTGTTCTCTTTGGGGTTATTTGAAAGGAAAAGTCTACATTAATAAGCCTAGAACCATCCAGCAATTAAAAAGCAATATACGCGACGAACAACATAACACCTGAAGTTTTGCGAAAGGTTATGGAAAATGTGTTGGAAATAGCACGAATTTGCGAAGCAGAAAATGGCCACCACTTGCGAGATATTATTTTTCATAACTAAACTAAAAATATTCC